>CAJNDV010031129.1:21888-32197 GCA_905221635.1 Symbiodinium sp. CCMP2456 | reverse complement strand
AACTCTAACTCTAAATCCTAAACCCCTTGACTTCTAAAGCCCACCCTACACCCTAAACCCCTAAACCCTGAACCCTGAACCCTAAACCCTACACTAAACCTTAAAACCCCCAAGAGGAGCAAGGCCCCAAACCCGGGTCCGACTGAAACGACGACGATCTATCTGCGTGGCCACTCCAATGACGCGAGGTCGCAGAGCCTGGCTCGGCCTTAGGGTTTAGGGGGGGCCCCCTCCACGTGTGGAGATTGATCCGGTCACGCATGCCGTGGATTGGTATCACTTCAAGGAAGTGCTGTCATCCTGCTGACGAGGCTGTAGCTCTCAGAAAGCAACTGAAGTCGTCAAGTACAGCTGCTCTGACAAAGACGACCGTGGCCGCTTTGAGGTTCAGGTTCGGGTCCACCCCCGCGGCCTCGCGTATTTGGCGCCATCCGTTGCTTCCAAGGCCACAACAGGAATCTCATCTATCCTGGAGGGGCAACAAAGAACTCAGGAGAGTGTAAGATAGGATTTAGGGTTTAAGGTTTAGGGTGTAGGGTTTAGGGTCTATAAGGGTTCAGGGTTTAGGGTTGTGAGAATTCAGGAGAGTGTAAGGCAGCTTGAATTGTTTGTCATAGCAATCGTAGTCCTTAGGGCTCCTATTACACACAACCTAGGGGCATCCTGCAGCAACCTCAAAACTCTTTGTAGCTTTGTTTGAAGGCCTCTGTCTTAGGTTGTTCCCGACTCATACGCCTCAAATGCAAATCCACGGTGTAGATTCAGAATCATAAGTTTTGGCAGTCTCGTAACTGTTCAATCAGGGGCAAACGGATGATGATGTTCCAACTTTCTGGCTTCTACGCGATTATTCTCACACCCTAAGGGTCCAAGTAGTCCTTATTTATGGTTTTAGGTACTCAAAAAGGCCCCAAAGTCCTTAAATAATGGGTCCTTGGACCCTTAGGGACAAGCTTCAGGCAAGAGCAGCCGGCGCAGGCAGAAGGAGCCTCGATACAGTCACGTTGATGTCCAGGTGCCGGTGCAAGTAGGATTCCTTAAGCTGTTTCAGGGTTTGTAGGATTCCTTAAGCTGTTTCAGGGTTTGTAGGATTCCTTAAGCTGTTTCAGGGTTTGCAGCTGTAAAGGCTGTAGAGCATGCTGAAGCTGGCTAAGCTGATGGCTGAGTTGCTCCCATATCTCCGACCTCCCTTAACCCACATGCGTGCCCTTTGCACCATCTTAAACCCTAAACCCAAACGCTGCATGGAAACCACTGCAACCCTTACGCTGCTAAGCAGTAAACCGGTTTGGGTTCGGTGGACTTTCCGGACAAGTCACTCATAGCAAGATGCCGAAGATGTTGCTTGGCATAAATTGGGCTCTCTGGTGAAGCAAAGCCTGGACATTGAACCCCAAACATTATGCAGCACCTCATGGGGCCCTTAATATGGAAACCTAAATAATTACCTACATTATTCCTAGTGTCCCTTATGATTATTCTTATTATAGTTTTAGTATCATGGGCCCCAGAACCCTATTCTAATCATCAAGGCTGCTACATTGACTGTCAGGTGGCAAGTTGGGAAACTTTAAAACTCTAGAATTCCTCTTATGGTTTCTATAGGGGTGCGGTACATATTCATAAATACTTTTGAGGGCCCCCCAAACTACAACTCAGTGAACCAACCCCGTAAAGTCTGTCTGGTGCTTAGTAGGGAATCGGGGAATGGGTTATAGGGACTACAATAAGGGACTTTAAGGGATTATCATAGGGATCCATTCCCCCAAACCCTAAACCCTAAACCCTAAACCCTACTTAGCACCCTAAACCCTAAACCCTAAACCCTAAACCCTACTAAGCACCAGACAGAAGTGGTGATGAAACGCCTGACAGGAGCTCATGCCACTGGCAGAGAACCGGCTCGAAGGAGATCCAACGAGAGCTGAGGGGCGTGGGGCTTCCGGAGTTTAGGGTTTAGGGTTTAGGGATTATGGTTTAGGGTTTAGGGTTTAGGGTTTAGGGATTAGGGTTTAGGGTTTATGGTTTAGGGTTTATTTTAGGAGCTTAGGTTTGAGGGTTTAGGGTTTAGGGTTTATTTTAGGAGCTTAGGTTTGAGGGTTTAGGGTTTAGGGTTCATTTTAGGAGCTTAGGTTTGAGGGTTTAGGGTTTAGAGTTTATTTTAGGAGCTTAGGTTTGAGGGTTTAGGGTTTAGGGTAGGTTTGAGGGTTGATGTGTTCTATTGCTGTTAAAGAGTCTGTGGGGTTCTATCAGTTGCTTCCAGGGTTTTACGATGCTCTTCGACGTTCATAATGTGTTGTAAGGTTTTAAAGGTAGTATAGGCTGATCGTTCAAACTTTAGGCCGTTTAGGTTTAGTATTTGAGGTTTACGGTTTTACACATTAGTTTCAGGCTTTCGGATTACCAGTGCCTGCAGATCCTGAATCTGTCAGCATTGTTGAGTTCTTGTACCACTGCTGTTCGATTTCCCTATTATGAGAGGAGCTCCAAACCCTAAACCCCCAAAAGACCCAAACCCTAAAACCCAAGCCCTAAACCCTAAACCCCAAACCCTGAACCTTATCAGGATTAAAAGCCACGCCGACGGCACTGTCAAGAAACCCTAGAAGGCTCTTACAAGAGCCATTAAAGCACTGCAAGAAGGGCTTGGGGCTTAGGGTTTAGGGCGTAGGATGCGTGAAGAGTCTAGAAGGATCGCTGTCAGAGCCCTTCTGCAAGAACTTCTTAACACACCCCTAATGTGGACCCCTGCAAAATCACCAATGGGATCCCGTCGTAGTTCATCATGTAGTTATAGTCCCATATCTAAGCATGAAGGGCCCTATATTCTGGAAGAGAACAGTTAAAGGAACAACCCTAAACACGAAACCGCTAAACCCTAAACCCCTAAACCCTAGACCCGTAACCTTGAAAGGAATCCTGTTCTAATCCTTGGTCTCCCTAAACTCTCAAATCCCTTAACACTCCTCTCTTCTTCTCCACTAGGGTTTAGGGTTTAGGGGGATAGCAGAACCAACAAGGGTCCGTGCACGGAGAAAGAAGCCCGAAAGATGCAGTCTTTTCGAAAGGACCCTAAACCCTAAAACCGAAATCTCCCCTAAACCGTAAACCCTAACACTGAAATCTCAAACCCTAAGCCCCCTCAGCCCCCTTGGGTCCTCTAGTGAGCTCCAGACACTTGGAACATGGGATGGGGAGGGTTTAGGGTTCAGGGTTTAGGGTTTAAGGCTCCCGATATTTTGCTTCAAGGGCATCAGGATCATGTTCCATCTTTCTGGCGTCTACCCTAGTATTCGCAGGAGATGCTTCCACCCTACACCCACAGAAAAGCCCTTCTAGATCCCAATTAGATCTCTAAACCCTGAACCCGAAATCCTAAACCCTAAACCCTAATCCGTAAACCCTAAATCCTAAACCCTAAACCTTTTCAAGAAACCCTTAAACGAACCCACAGCCAGGAGGCGCGTCCACGCGGTGCTCCAGCGCCTCCGAGACTTCTCTGACTTTGTCACCAAGTCGTCCGGACGTTCCTCGACCACGGGGGTTTAATGTAGCGACCTTCATAATTTGAATAGGGTTTTGGGGGGTTCCTTTAAAGAGTTCCTTGAAGGGTTCTACAAGGGCTACTATAAGGGTTTAGGGTTTAGGAGCCTTGGTAGTAATTAGAATAGGGTTTTGGGGCATATCATAAGATACAATAAGACCAAGTCGCCCGGACGTTCCTCGACCGTTTGGGTTTTGGGGTCTAGACGGTTTAGGGTTTAGGGTTTAGGGGTTTAGTGCTTAGGGTCTAGAGGTTCTAGATTTTAGTGGTGAAAAGTTGCGGGTAAGGACTATTCGTGCTATTTCAGTTTAAGTTTTGTCTCCCTCTCTGTATTTGGTCCCTTTCACTTTTTGCTCTGTATCCTCAATGGTGGGCTTTCGAGAGATTATCTGGGCCCAGAAGCTCCCTAAATCCCCGAACCCACACTCCCACTGCTTGAACCCCGCAAGGCCTAAGCCTGCAAACTTTAAACTCAACCTAGCCGGACCTACCTTATTAGGGTTCCTGATTACGAGTTCGTCCTATACCTCCTTCAAAAAGGTCGGTTGCTGAGTCATCCAGGAAACCCAAACCCAAAACAACACCGCCGCAAAAGCCCTAACCCCTAAACCCTAAACCCTAAACCCAAACCCAAAACAACACTGCCCCAAAAGCCCTAACCCCTAACCCCTAAACCCTAAACCCAAAACAACACTGCCCCAAACGCCCTAATCCCTAAACTCTAATCTCCAAACTGAAAGCCCGACAACCCGAACACCCGGGCCCGGGCCACCCCCGCCCCCAAAAAGCCCCAGCGCTAAACCCAAAAGTTCAAGAACGTAAACCCTCACTAAACCCTGAACCTCAACTTCTAAACCCTACACCCTAAGCCCAAAGCCCTAAGCCCTAAACCCTAAACCCTGAAGCTCCAGAAAAAAGCCGACTTGTTGAGGGCTCCTCATGATTTCTTCCCACGAAAAGTCCCTAGAAAATGGAGAAATTTGGGTAAACCCTAAACCCTAAGCCCTAAACCGAGACTCCTGAAAACTTTAAAACCCCCAAACCCCAAACCCCTTCTTGACGAAGCCTGAGGTGCTGGACCCCTCAACCTAAACCCCTCAACCCTAAACCCCTAAACCTTGAACCCCTAAACCTCAAACCTCTAAACCTCAAACCCCTAGACCTTAAACTCCTAAACCTTAAACCCCTTAGCCTCAAACCCCTAAACCTCAAACCCCTAAACTTCAAACCCCTAAACCCTAAACCCCAGACCCCTAAACCTTAAACCCCGAACCTGAAACCCCTTCTGGAGCCGAAGAGGCCCCCATCTCTGGCAGCTTCGGTTGGACCCGTGGCTCCTCCATCGGCGCAGGCGCCCACGCTTGCGCAGCCTGGGCAGCAGCTTTCAGGGCTCCTTTCAGGGCTCCTTGAATGGTCTAGGGTTTAGGGTTTATAGGGTTTAGGGCTTAGGGGTTTAGGGGTATAGGATTTTAGGGGTTTAGGGGTTTAGGGTTTAGGGTTTAGGGAATGATGCCTTGAAGGGTTTAGGGCTGAGGGCTTAGAGGTGTTTCAACCGGGTCCTATAGGGCTTTTTGGATGGTTCGACAGTGTTCTGTAAGCTTTAGACAGGATCTTCCGAGTTAGGCCTGAGGGCTTTATGGTTTAGGCCCAGCTCCATACCGCTCTTTTCTTCTCGTCGAACCTAACAGTGTTTAGTTATATGGATGTGGCTTCATGCACTTTGAGACCTTGCAAGAGAGAGTACGTACTTGAGGGTCTAGGCATCTTTGTTTTTTTCAAGCTTATGCATATATTAATTGGCGCTTGTCTCAAACTAGCTTAGCCGCGAAACCTGCGAATGAGTAGGTTTTTAACGCCGTTGTGTCCGCAACCATTTCGACTTTACGGCATACCCTGAACCCAAACCAAACTGTTCAAGCAACCCAGTAACGCCAATAGTAATTGGGTGTTTTGCTGCGAAACAGCCTTCAGGGTGTAGTATTTGGGCTTCCAACGGGGAGGATTGCATGTCCCAAACACTATACGTACTTCGTGTGTCACTAGTATTCGGCTTTTGCGCACCCTGAGGTGTAGTGTTTGGGGCTTGTCTCAGTTTTTGTTGTACGGCTTTGTTGTTTTCTTTCCGAGGTCTTCAAGGCACTGGAGAAGCAGACAGGCAGAGCGGCAAGGGTCAGTAGCGTAGGAAGCTGGGACCATTCCGCCCGCAGGCCCCAAATTCCTAATTACACTCCTATACCCACTTCGTCTCGTATGCTGGATCTCGGCACCCATTCATCCGTCGAAGTCCTCTAGATAGTAAACTTAGTGCTGGGCCCCCCCAAACACCCCAAAATCCCCAAACGCGTTGAATACCCTAAACACTAAAAAGCCCTAAAGCCCTAAAGTCCCAAACACCCTAAAGACCCTGAACACTAAAAAGCCCCCAAAGGCCTGAAAACCCTAACGACTTCAAAGAAGACTCCAAGCCCTAAACACTAGACCCTCAGGACCGGGTTTCGGGCGTAGGGTTTAGGGTTTGGGATTTAGGGTTTAGGGTTTAGGGGGGTTGAGGGCCCTAAACCCTAAACACTAGACCTTCAGGACCTTACCCATAGGCTCCATTGTAGTTCCTTTTTGTGGTGTATATTTAGGGTCCTAGAAGGTAATCCCAAAAAGGAACTACTATGGAGCCTATGGGTAATATAGAAGCCCGAAAAACTTACCAATAGTGCTTTTTTTGAGTTCGCTTCTTAGAGTTATAGCATAATACACCCCAAAACCCTGTTCTATTTATGAAGGCCCCTATACCCTAAACCCTTATAGTAGCCCTTATAGAACCCTTTACGGAACCATTTAAAGGAACCTCACAAACCCATTCTAATTACTAAGGCCCCCTATATTAACGACCTTGAAGACCTTAAAGAAGACACCCGAGCTCTAAACCGCTCCGTTCCTGGAGTCTTGCGCCCTCCCCGAAGAAAGATTGGGGTTCAGGGTTGAGGGTTTAGGGTGTGGGGTTTGGGGTTTAGGGTTGAGGGTTTGGGGTTTCGGAGGGTTGTGGGTTTGGGGTTGAGGGTTTGAGGTTTAGGAGGGTTGAGGGTTTGGGGTTTCGGAGGGTTCAGGGTTGAGGCTTTAGGGTTTGGGGTTTAGGGTTGAGGGTTTGGGGTGTCGGGTTTAGGGTTTGGGGTTTAGGAGGGTTGAGGGTTTCGGGTTGAGGGTTTAGGGTTTTGGGTTTTGGAGTTTGAGAGAAGAGGTTGAAAACTCTAAACCCTAAACCCTAAGGGCTGATAGGGCTTAGGGATTGGCCAAATCGATTGGAATGCATTCGGGTGCAAGTTTCAGGGCTCTCAGGCCCAAGACATCGCACCAGAGGTGGGTGCGTCATCCCAGAAAAAAGGTGCCGAGCTGGGTCTGTGTTCCCTTCAGAGTCGTGCCTGACGCTGTGGAGGTCAGTCAGCTGGTGTGCAGCGACTTTGTCTGCACGGACACAGTCCCGCTTGTCGTGACGGTGCAAGAGATGCTGGCTCGCTCGGAAAGCCCGGGCTGCGACGAGGAGCAAGGTACCAAGCCATCGGCATGGCAGTCTGCTTGATGAAGATCGACAAGAAGAAGGACGATGAGACGGCAGAGTGATTTCGCCGAGCCTAGCACACAGCACACACAGCGACAGACGCACACCCGGTTTGGTCAGCCGCTCAGCGTTTGCATGTTTTGGCAGAGCTTCGTTCTTGATGATGCACTCCCCCCTGCAACTTTTTATATCCTGCCACACCCAAAACATCCAACTCTCAGCCAAAGCCAGGAGGCCTTATGTACGTACCCCAAACCTGTTCAGAGAAAGATGCGTCGATCCGGGTATTTGGACCGTCGGGGTTGCCCTGGTCCATTGCCCCAAACCCTCGGGCCGTACACCTTGAACTTGAATCCTGAGCGCCAAACCCCACTTCCTGAACTCCACCTGAAAAGGCAAAAGGCCCTAAAGCCGAAAACCACATTAACCCCTAAACCTCGGAGACCTACCTACAGGGTCATACCCTACCCGTTGTTTAAAGTACCAAAGTACCTAGCATTATGGTTCGATCCCCGCCCCCCTCCCAAAACAATAAAAGTCGTATATGACCCTCTAAACCCTAAATTATAAACACCTTAAGCCCTACCCCCTGAACCCTAAACCCTAAACCTCTAAAGCCCTAAACCCCCAAACCCCTAAACCCTTAAACCCCTAAACCCCTAAACCAAAACCCCTAAACCCCTAAAGCCCTAAACCCTAAACCCTAAACGCTGATTCTTCAGCCGGGAGGTCGGATTTTCGCCGTCAAGCAGTCGCCGCTGGGCGAGGAGACCGACGACAAGTTCAGGCACAAAGGTTATTGCATAAAATCGAAGTCTGAATGACAAGCAATAAAATGTGCCAGAGTCTCCTAGGTTTCCTTAATATATACATATGTACATATATATATATATATATATATATATGGTTGGTGAAATATAGAAGTCCGAAGAGTCAGTAAATGTCATCAGATAGGTCTCCTTAGTATACTTTTCGCTAGCATAAAGCCCGCATGTCCGAGTAAACTATTAAGGGATCCATGCAGGCTCAGAACTTACTTGGTCGTAGCGTAGATAGTGTTTTCCCATCTTGAACCTTTCGGTGGTCATTATAATCTGTAAACCCTAAACCCTAAACCCTAATCCGAAAAGGTAACCGTTAGTTCCCCATGATACAGGACAAGTAGGGTTACCCAAGACAGAACATGACAGAACCACTCGGTTCCAAAACCCAGGTACACACAAACATGTTTAAACCCTAAACCCTAAACCCTAAACCCCTAAACCCCTAAACCCAAAACACCTAACCCCTACCTGGACCCCCCAACTACCCTCTAAGATACCCTAAATACCCACTATTAAGGGCCATAAGGGCTCTATTAAAGGGCTTTTGGGGGGGGTCCTGGTAAACCCTAAACCCTAAACCCTAAACCCTAAACCCTAAACCCTAAACCCTAAACCCTAAACCCTAAACCCTAAACGTTAAGGTTAAAGGGTTTCCGCTTTCAGGTTGTCGGGTTTCGGACCTAAGGTCGATAGGTTCAGGGAGTAAGGGTGGGCATTAAGGCTTAGGGTTTAGGGTTTAGGGTTTAGGGTTTAGGATTTAGGATTTAGGGTTTAGGGTTTAGGGTTTAGGGTTTAGGGTTTGGGGTTTAGGGTTTAGGGTCTAGGCTTTAGGGTTTAGGGGTCACGAAGCAGACCTTTTTGGGGGCTGTTGGGGGGTCTGCAACTTCTTTTAGCAGACGAATTGACGGTAACAAAGGACCAGGTCGAGGCTGTGACGCTGAAGCAGATCCTCATCCCTAAACCCTAAACCCTAAACCCTAAAACCCCAAACCCTAAACCCTAAACCCTAAACCCTTTTAGGGTTTAGGGTTTTAGGGTTTAGGGTTTGGGGTTTAGGGTTCAGGGTTTAGGCACTCCCCCAACGGTGCTCAGGGAGAGGAGTACTAGCGTCGCTGCGAGGATGCATACCGCAGCAACCCGCTGCAATGCCCACTTGGTCGATCAGGATCCAAAGTGCACTTTCACATCCAGCAGTGTTTGGTGACGGTTCTTTTCCGACAAGACCGGGAAGTCATGAAGCATCACAAGGTGCGAAGCATCGGTTTATCACAGGACCTTGCCCGGTCAATCCAGGTCATCAGATGTGCATCTTTCAAGTAAGTTGTAGCCGTTGGATTTTGAATTCTTCATGTTCTCGAGGAGGGTCTACCGAGAATACGGGTACCTTCTCAGACATACAACTTACATTCCCTATCTGCGGAACTGCATCCACTGCTACGTAGCCGAACCGAACCCCCGTCTGATGGTGTATAGTTCCCCTAAACCCTAGGCCCTAGGCCCTGAACCCTAAACCCCAACTCCATCCGATGGCACCAGAATCCTTCCTACCAAGCACTCAGGCTCGAGCGGACCCAGTCCCGGAACCAGCCAAAGGCCTTCATAAAAACGTCGTTCGCCCCCAACCCTGCCTATGCGGACATCGTTCGTGCCCAAGGTGTCCTGCAGTGGTTGCAATCTTCGTAAACCAGCCGCCTGTTGAGGTACTCACAGGGCGGCCAAAGAGGTGAGGCCCTCCCTCCAAGCGGCAAACTGTGCAGACCACACAGTTGCGAAGGGGCCAAGATCATGCCCTAAACCCAAGACTGGAGGCACAACAAGATCGGAGATTCTACAGACACGAACGGTTTTAGGTGAAGGTACTCAAACAATAGGGTTTCTGCTTTTTTTCAGGGTTTATGGTTAAGTACCCAAACAGGATGGTTTTTTGGGCGTTTAGGGTTTAGGCTCATAGGGGTAAGTACCGAAGCACTGGGTTTTTCGGTCCCAAATACGATACTCATTGTTCGTTGGCCCTACCAACTGGCCCTAAACATGTAATAGTATACCTGAGCCCTGAGCCCTTAACCCTGAAACCCCCATGTGCTAAAGACTAAGCCCAACACCCTAAGCCCTGAAACCCGAAACCCTAAATCCTAAACCCTAAACCCCTTAAACCCTAAACCCTGAGACCCCAAAGGCCAAAACCATAAGTTCCCAATCGAACATCATGGTTTCCGTGCAGGGAACGACTGGAGGAGGAGCTCCGGATTTGCAAGGACAGTGTGTCAGTGTGTAAGTGTTCATGGTTTTGGGTCTAGGGTTTAGGGTTGTGTGTGTGTGTGCTCTTGTGTGTGCACATGTTTGACATAGGTTTTAGATTTTTTGTTTTAGGTTGGTTGGTTGGTTGTTAGT
>CAJNDV010031129.1:0-11628 GCA_905221635.1 Symbiodinium sp. CCMP2456 | reverse complement strand
CCCCCCCCCCCCCCCCCCGCGGACAGTGCCCATGGAACTACCCAATACCCTCTTCTACGTGCTGAGGCCTCTGTAGATTTCTCGGCTTCATGGGCTTTGGACAAACCTGAAGCCCTAAAGCCCTTAAATCCTTATCCTAAACTCCCTACACCCTAAACCATAAACCACCCTAAACCCTAACCCCCCCGACTCCCTAAACCCTAAACCCCCCAACACTCTAAACCCTAAGCCCTAAACCCTGAACCCTAAACCCTAAACCCTAAACCCTAAACCCTAAACCCTAAACCCTAAACCCCTAAACCCTAAACCCTAAACCCCTAAACCGTTAAAAAGCCCTGAACAACGAACCCAAGAGCCCTCGGAGCCCCCAAGTCTTCCACCAGCCACCCTGCCTCGACGACTGCCCCAGAGCCCCGCCCCAGGGTTTAGGGGTTTAGCGGTTTAGCGGTTTAGGGTTTAGGGTTTAGGGTTTAGGGTTTGGGGTGTATGGTTCAGGGTTTAGGATTTAGGATCGATGCATCCTGGAAGGACTTGACCAAGTCCTTCACGACCATCGGTTCGATTCCATGGATGGCTCCCGAGGCAACGCAGGGGAGCCGGGGGTTAGGAGCGACTTCAAGGCCGCCTTACAGCCTTTCTTAGTAGGGTTTAGGGTTTAGGGTTTAGGGTTTAGGGTTTAGGGTGGTAGTGGGGTTTCGGGTTTAGGGTCTGGGGTTCAGGGTTAGTAGCAGGGTTTAGGGTTTAGGGTTCAGGGTTAGTAGTAGGGTTTAGGGTTTAGGGTACGTGAACTCAGGTATCTGGTGCTTGGATCCCGTCCCATCTCACTGCCACCCCATACCCTCCTTGCCCTGTTTTCCTGAATCTTGGGTTCCTGCTTAACCCCAAACTCGAAAATGTTAAGCCTTCAGCCTGTACCCCAAGCTGCCTTCTAAAGTAGCCCCTAAAGCGTAGCCCCTGAACCCCCGAAGCCTTGTTCAAATCCCAACACCAGGTGCCCAAACGGTAGGGGTTTTAGTTGTTGAGAGCTAGCATTGTCTTATTTTTTCGGCAAGTCATAGTCGCGACACCACCCCCCTAAACCCTTAAACCTTGACCCTAAACCCCAAACCGCTTACACCCCAAGAGTCGAAACCCTAGGCCAAAATTGACCATCTAATCAACAAAACTTCATCGGGCGACGTGCCGAGGTCATATCTCAGCAGCAGGGCCACGGGAGGAAGGCCATGGCGGGAAGGGTATAGAACAGAAGGGTTTATAGGGTTTAGGGGTATACAGAATGTAGAAACCCTAAACCCTAAACCCTAAAGCCTCTATGCAGTTTCATACATACCTCGATACGGGAGTAGTGTAGAAGTCTGATTCAATGGCTGCAAGAGGGTCTAAGTACCCGCTTCTAACCTCATTCGGAGACCAGACCTCGAACATATGGGTAGTTCTCTAAATTAGGGTCCCTTTGGGGGTACCCTAAACAATGGGTGCCGTATTATAATTAGGACCCAAAAAGGGACCATAATTTTGAGAACCACCCATATGGGTAGTTCTCTAAATGAGGGTCCCTTTTAGGGGTTCTTTTTATAAGAGTGCCGTACTATATTGGGGACCTCACTCTGTCGTACCCAGACCTATCCCTTAAATCAGATTGGCCCGCTATAGTTTAGGGTGTAATCCCTAATTCAGGGGGATTCCCCCAAACCCTAAACCCGGAAAACCCTAACCCCTAAACCCCTAAACCCCTAAACCCTCAAACCCTCAAACCCTAAACCCTAAACCCTAAGCCTTAAAACCCCTAAACCCTAAAACCCTGAACCCTAAAACCCTCAAACCTTAAACCCTCAAGCCCTAAACGCTAAAGCCCTAAAACCCTAAAGCCCTAAACCCTAAACCATAAAAACCCTAAAACCTAAAACCTAAACCATAAAACCCTAAACCCTAAAACCTAAACCCTAAACCCCTAAAGCCCTAAAACCCTAAAGCCCTAAACCCTAAACCATAAAAACCCTAAAACCTAAAACCTAAAGCCCTAAAGCCCTAAAGCCCAAAAACCCGGAAGCCCTTCGGAGCAGGCGGACATTTGGAGCATGGGCTGCGCAGTGCTGGAGATGGCGACAGCAGCACTTTGACTCGGTCGTTGGGGCTTTGGGGTTTTAGGGTTTAGAGTTTAGGGTTTAGGTTTTAGGGTTTAGGGTTTAGGGCTTAGGGTTTAGGGTTTAGGGTTTAGAGTTTAGGGGTTTAGAGTTTAGGGTTCAGGGTTTTGGTTCGGGTTCAGGGTTTTGGGGTTTAGGGATTAATTAGGGTTCAGGGTTTAGGGTTTAGGGTGCAGGGTTTAGGGGGTTTAGGGTACAGTTGAGAGTTTAAGGTTTGAGGTTTAAGTTTTGGGGCTCGTGGGGTTTAATGCATGGTGTAGGGTTTGGCGGCTTTGGGCTCAGATTTTGGGTCATTGGGTTGTTTCTGGGTTCTTGCTAACACACCTCAAGTTACCATACTATAGAGCCCCGTTTGTGGTCATTTCAAGTAAACTCCACAACAAAACAGGTTTGGGTTTAGGGTTTTGGGTTTGAGGTGTAGGGTTTAGGGTTGTGTTCGTTGGGTTTATGTTTCGGGTGGTTTAGATGTTTAAAGTTTTGAGTTAGGGATTTTGGGCTGTTGGGTTTCAAGTCAGTTTTGTTCCGAGCATTGGATGGTTGGGGGTTTAATGATCATGGGAGTTTGTAAATGTTCCAAACGTTCTAACAGATTAGAGAGCCTTTTGCACAGTTCAGTGTTTAGGGTTTGGGTGTTGGGTTTACACTGGTGACGTTATGGTTGTTGTCGACCTCGGTTGATAGCCGCCCCCCACCTTTAAATCGACCTTGGTCTTAATATGCAGGCCATTCAAGAAAGAGAGTCTAGTCATCAGGGGTCTACATGTACCGGGTTCTAAAATCTTCCCGGAACCCTAAACCCAAAGTTCCTCCAAGAAAGGTCTTTGCAACTGTTCTGTCTGAAAGGTTTAGACACCTTGGGTCGGGTCCAGGGTCAAAGGCTTTGGCTTAGGGTTTTTAGGGTTTTCGGGTTTTGGCTTTAGGGCTTTGGGGTTTAGGGTTTAGGATTTTCTGGTTTGGGGGACGTATGGGCCCCTAACATGGACCCCTAGGCCTTTCTAGGGACCCTTTAAGGGTACTTATGTAGTAGGTGTACAATGATCCCAGGGTTAAAGGCCCATACTAGGGGTCCATGGTTTCGAGCTCAGATAAACCCTGTCCCCCCCAAAAGCACTAATATAGGGGCCGTAGTAAGTAAAATAGGGTTTTTTTTTCTGGGGGGCTCCTTACTACGATTATAGTATAGTATACCCCCAAACCCTTTTCTAATCATTTAGGCTTCTACATTAAGCTGAGGAGATGCCGCTAACCCCGTTAGCAACATGTGCACAACCCGAAGTCCGAAACCAAAACAGAATAGGGTTGGGGTTCAGAGTTTAGGGTTTTGAGGATTTTGAGGGTTTAGGGTTCTGGGTTTAGGGTTCAGGGTTTAGGGTTCAGGGTTTGGGGTTCAGGGTTTAAGGGTTTAGGGTTTAGGGGCTGTGGATTTCCATGGTACCCTTGGGTTCCAGCCGTGGGGAAGCTGCGAGGAAAAGCCATGGGGAAATGATGCTTTCGATAACGACACTTGACTGCACTTGCGGAAGCATGCCATGAGGTGTCTGTCGGTGGGTGTGTGTGTGTGTGTGCGTGCATATGTGCACAGATGTTAGAACTGAACCTTGTCGTTGGATTTGGGGTCTTGTGGTTTTGGACGGGGTCGAGGCTCGAGGGTGCAGGGTTGTGGGCCTATTGAGGATTTCCGATGTTCAGTATTTAAGGTTTAGCTTTCGTTTCAGGTTTTGAGTTTAGGCCTTAAGGCTTAGCTTTTGCTTCAGGTTTTGATTTAGGCATTTGGGGCTCAATGAGATTTTTGCAGTGTTTGAGCATACCTGTCCAACGAAAAGCCATAGACCAGGTCGCCGTGGTGTTTAGAACCCTCCTTAATTAAAGGGAAGGAGCCAGATATCCTGAAACCAGAAACAGAGCTTTAAAGAATCATGGACCCAAGGACACACCTAAATTGGTAGCAGTCTCGTTGCCAGGGCACCGGCATACTACGGAGGCCTGAATAAGTAATGATATTTTTCCTGAGGGTTCGTTGTTACAAAAGAGTCTGTCATGCCCCACGACCCAGTTAGAATAGATGAGCCCTCTCAAACTCAAGAGCCCGGACACGTGAACGCCTCATTCGTTCTTCCGTTTTGGGAAGGATCAGGTTACAGGTGCCTACGTAGGTGTGAGCATGGGGGTTTAGGGGCGTTTGGGCTTGATTGGGTCTTGGGCTGCGTTTCTCGATTCTGGCTCCAACTAGTGCAGATGGAGCTTGCCCAAAAGGCATACAATGATAACATCAGCAACTGACGTGTGGTCTGTGCTCCTTTTGGTCAAACTTAAGCCTGTCGTTCGAGCTTCCTGCCGAAAGAGCAAATGTCGCAGCGAAATACTCCTCACTCAGTTTAGAATATATCGGCTGGATGAAAGAAGGCTGAATATTGTGCTTAGATGTATTCATGGCGTAAAGGGCCATTGGGCTGTTTGGTGCTGCAATGGCAAGTGCTGACGAAGCAGCATCTTTAAAGCATAGTAAGGAGCCTCAAGGAAGAATCCCGAAACCCAAACAGGCTTAGGGTTTAGGGACCCCTAAGCCCTAAACCCCAAACCCTAATCCCTAAACCCGCAGGACTTGTTCATGCCCCTATGCTCCGGACCAGGCTGAATGTCTCAAGGTTAGACAGAACAAAATCTTGAAGAGAAGGATCTCTTCAAGCCTGAACAATGCAGAGAGGGTTTAGGGTTACCCCACATCAACGAAAATGTCAACGCGCGGCTCTTTCCCAGATCCCTTGAGGGATGTACCCTGATTCATTGTAGGATTTGTATTATGACTATATCCCTTCAGTACAGAACGTACCGCTGGTTGGTTCCTTTAGGGTTGAGGGTTTAGGGTGTGGTTAAAACATGGATATATTGGAAGCTCGCGGGGTTTTGGTTATAAGTGATAATTTTAAGGCTCTAGACTGGGTTCTTCTTAGGTTTTGTCTTCCAAAACCCTAAGGCTCCAAGTGATCAAATAGTACCTACTTTGGGTTCTAAAGTCTGTAAATAGTACCTACATTGGGCTATTTGGAGCCCCAGGGAAAAGAAAAACCCTAAACCCTAAACCCTAAACCCAAAACCAAAAAGAGAGCGCAGAAGATTGAAGCGCTCCGAGCATCCAAGGTGATGTACGCGCTAAGACATATCTCCATGACCGACGCCATCCCGCCCATTCCGGACACACTGGGGGAGGCGCAGGGTTTAGGGTTTAGGGTGTGTTTAGATACAGGTAGAGAAAACAAACATGGATTTAGTGCGTGGCAGCCGCGGCTAGGCAGCAGCTGGCAAAGCTTGACGGATCGCCACACTGTCCTCAAAATGGACATCGAAGGCAGCGGGCTTCAGCATTTGGCCCTGGAATACGTGAGGCAGTGCCCATCGGACTGTTGGCCGTGTTGCTGTCCAGGCCGAAGCCATCACCAGAGTCGCTGGCAAGTGGAAGTGCAACAAGCAGCAATTGAAGCATCAACGCTGGTGCAACGAGTATCAGAATTTGTGAGACCTGCCCGACTTGGTGCCATACAAGAAGAAGTTGACTGAACAGATGTCGCAAGAAAAGTTTCCGACTGAAGCCTTCGTGAGATTGCAAGTACTGGTTGGAACAGCAGCTGCACCATCATGAGCAATACGACCCGCTTATGAT
This sequence comes from Symbiodinium sp. CCMP2456, assembly GCA_905221635.1. NCBI lineage: Eukaryota > Dinophyceae > Suessiales > Symbiodiniaceae > Symbiodinium > Symbiodinium sp. CCMP2456. The sequence continues at coordinate 5,826 of CAJNDV010031129.1, read as the reverse complement.
CCCGATATGCTTACGTATTGGTTGACACCCCCCAAAACCCTGTTCGAATTCGCAAGGCCTAAAAACCCTTAAAGCTTTAGTAACCCCAGTGGTACCCTGTAACACCTACTGTTACTCACCCCAAACCCTAAACCCTAAAATCCTGTTCTATCTATGTAATCTCCTAGCCTACGCCCTGAGCTCAAGCCAGGTTTACAGTTTGAGCGTTTAGGGTTTAGCACTTCGGGATTTAGAGGCTCAGGTTTCAGGTTTAGGGACGGATGAAGTTAGAGGTTTGGGGTTTAGGGTGGCCCCGCGCACAGCCAATTTTGCCTCGTGGTGGGGTTCGTTGGAAGTATCCCGACGAGCGATTCGACTTAATATCCATCTAAGGTTTCTTTGCTTCCGAAGTTCCGATGTTTGAGTGTGGGTTCGTTTGTCTTTTCGGGCATCAGAAATAAGTTGTGGGTATGGTATGGTACAGTACAATATTAGTGTAGTAGTACAGAATGTTCTTTTTAGATCATGATATATACTATGGTGTAAGGTTCTTTTGATAAGAAGTTCTCAGCGAAACTCCAGCAGATCCTAATCAACTCCTAATTGTACTGAGGCATGACTGCCAAGCGCAAAGGCCCCTAGCCCCCCTAAGCCCTTGAACCGTTTAGGGTTTAGGGCCAAGTTTATTCGGGTTTAGGGCTAAGCCGGTACATGGTACTATGTTGGGGGATCTCCGGTATAAGGTTTAGGGACAAGTTTATCAGGGTTTAGGGCTAAGCCGGTACGTAGTACTATGTTGGGGGATCTCCGGTACGAGCCTCGGGCCTAGCTGAAGTGAAGCTAGCTTCGATATGTTCGGTGCCCAGGCCTTCAAGCGCCCTACATCATATTCTATTGTATTTTACTATAATATACTAGAGTAGTATTTTATGTTCCTAAACCCTAAGCCCTAAGCTAGTTGGGCTGCACTATATTTTTTATCTTACATAATGATGTTGTAGAGCTCTGGAGCTATGGTTTCAGTTTCAGGCTTCATTATCCCGAAGCTTTGCTTCGAGAGGTCTCGGAGATGCGTTTTGAGTGTGATCAGAAAGCCAGGAAGCCCATGTCATGCCGCAAAACCCTCACCTAGAGGGTCCGAGTAGCCAAATAGTTCAGGTTTCAGGTCCCAAAATCCATACTCTGGATGGTTTTTGGACCTTGCAACCCCACTGCCGCTATTTGGTTACTTGGGACCCTTAGGGTAAACCTAAATCCCCGACGTTCCAAATCGGTATATTCCTTAATTAAGGAATTTTGGAAGGTCTGGGTCGCTTCAAGGGTCCCCATGGGGCACTTATCCGGGCCTCATACAGTCCGGGATGGAGATGGTTGGGGTTGGAAAAAACGTAGGATGTAGGGCTTCAGGGTACTAGAGTCTTCAAGATTTCAATATGTTAAGTCCTCGACCCTAAACCCTAAAGTAGCCGTAAACCCTGAAGCCCTAAACCCTAACCCAGCAAACCCTAGACCCCAATTCTAAAGACTTCTTCTCCGAATCGCTAAATCAGTTAAAGCCCGAACATGCTGAAACCTAAACTCCTAAACCCAACGCCCCCCACACCCTAAACCCCTTCATCCTAAGCCCCTAAACCCTTGAATCGCCAAAACGCATAGAAACTCGACACCTCGAAAATCCTAAACTATGAGAATTATGGTATATTTGTTATTATGGGTAATGCAGGTTTTATATTTTCAACCGTAGGACCCCTTGGGCTCTTAGACGAGCCCGGTCCAGGCCGGTGAAGCTTTTGTGCGCTCGTGCCGGGGAGCTCAGCATTTGCCGTTGGAGGAACCCGCGGGTTTAGGGTTTAGGGGTTTGGGGTTTAAGCTTTAGGGTTTAGGTGTTTAGGGTTTTGGGTTTAGGGGTTTATTTAGTTCTCCAATCCCAACCTTTTAACTTTTTGGGTTCTTTTAACTGAGTAGTATTCCGAAAGTATATAGCCTTTGATTTGGTTTGTTGGGGAAGTAAGTTTAGGGTTTAAGGTATAGGGGTTTCGGGTTGAGTCCCTATAAACCCTAAACCCTTAACCCTGAGGTCTTAGGGCCTATGTGGATCAGGGTTTAGTGTACGGTTCAGGGTTGAGGGCCTTTAGGGTCAGGGTTTATGGGCTAGGGCCTATAGTGAGTATATGGGGCTTAGAGGTTGTAGGGTTTGAGTACAGGGTTTTGACAAGAAGTTGGAGAATCCAGATCTTCCAATATCCCTTGATTGTGGAGTCTTCCTTGAGTTATGGTAAGATCCCGATTATGTTTTAAGGACTAACAAGAAGTTGGAGAATCCAGATTTTCCAATATCCCTTGATTGTGGAATCTTCTTTGAGTTATGGTTAGATCCCGATTATGTTTTAAGGAGTAACTTCCTTCGGGACTCAGAGCTGAAACCATAAAGTCATGGTAACAGAGCCCTAGGGCAAGCCTTATACCAAGTCACCTAAACCCTACACCCTAAATCCTAAACCCCTTTTATATCACTAGCGCCGGCAGGCTCCAAGCGCACAGGGTTTAGGGTTTAGTGATCCGAACACTCATGTGGCGCTGGTCCAGGAGTTCAGGCAGGTCCTGCAGACCCTCTTCTTGGATGGGCGGACCTGGGCCAATGAAGCCAGACACTGATGCGATCGAGAAGGCCATTTGGGCTACACTGATGCGATCGAGAAGGCCATTTGGGCTACACTGATGCGATCGAGAAGGCCATTTGGGCTCAAGTTTTTGCGCCCCATTTCTAGGTAGGATTGTACGGTGGCCTCCAGTGTGGACGGTGACAACGTGGGCACGTGGGTCCGACACACCATGGACCAGGCCAAGAAGCTGAACATGTGGCCCGAAATGGCCGACTTATAAACCCTAAACCTTAAACCTTAAACCTTAAACCCCTTTGTTTCCTGGCGCAACATTTTTTTTCTGAGGCCGTCGCGTTTAGGTCTCCCAATAAACCCCTTCTTCCTTCTTTGTGGTCTTCGGTTCCTTACAAAACGACCAAATACGAGAATGGGAGTCCTTTGTGACCCTGCGTTCCTGCAGGGTTTTGGGTTTGGGTTTAGGGTTTAAGGTTTAGGGTCCATTTGGACCCCCAATAACCCTAGACCTCCCCAAACCCGAGACCCTGGACGCATTAAGGAGCATCGCTGTGCGGACTAAATTGCATATAGCCCGATCCCTAAACCCTAAACCGATTGTGGCGGAACTCTAAACCCTAAACCCCAAACCTTAAACCTTATAAAGCTTCACAAAAAACCTCATGTTTCCTTGCCGGGGCCTCAACCCTCAACGCTGTCACCCCACGACCCCCTAAAGCGCTGACCCATGAAACTGCATATCAAACCTGAAAGCCCTAGGGGGTAGGCTTTAGGGTTTAGAGCCGTTTAGGGTAACCCCCAACGCCAAATCCGAAATCCTACACCTCACAAGGATTACGTCTGTATTCCACACGGCCGAGGCGTACAGCGTGACCCCAACCTGCGGCCGTCCGCGGCGAAGCCTCGCCACCACTCCTGGTGCCTGGGTCATGTACTACGTACCCCCTAAACCCCTAAACCCTAAACCCTAAACCCCTAAAACCCTAAACCCCTGAACCCCTAAACCTCTAAACCCCTAAGCACTAAACCCTTCCTGTTCCTTGAATTGCTCCTGCAAGGGTCCCTTCGACGGCTGCTGCAACGGTTCTCTTGGGATGCGTTAAGAGCTCGATGCAGGGTTAAGGGTTTAGGGTTTAGGGTGCAGGGCTGGCCTCTAGGGCATTTTAGTCGCGGTTTTTGGATTTGTGGGGCTGAGGATGCTTTGCTTTAAACCCTAAACCCCAAAAGCTGAGGATAACTTGCTAATATGGAACTGATGAAAAAGGACAAGTTCGGAGTTAGTGGCGACCAGGGCTTTGGGGTTTGGGCTTGCCTTGAAGGGTTCCTTCAGGAATTCCGCAAGCATTTCGGATTTAGGAATCTCGGCATCAGCGTTCTAACGCTGATGGTTCATGTGTTTTTAACTCAACTTCGGCATCGTCGGTATTTCTATATGGGTACTTCGATGTATATGTACACGGACAATTACGGCAACTAGCAGGGTTTGGGCATTTATGGCTTGATGCCAGTGAATATATGTACAATACAACCAGAACGACACCCGACACCCTAATCCCTAAACAGACCTTTAGTGAGGGCCCCAACAGCTGGGAGGCAGTTGAGTTCAGAGGTGCTAGCTTGCGTGAATGCTTCTCGATTCAGTTGGTGGAATGGAATCCCTTTTTTATCTCAATGCACTATCCCAGTACACTTATCCTTATACTATACGATACTATACTGCCACATTCTATACCATACACGTAGCCTTTTGCTGCAATTCTATACTACTTGGAGGTTCATGGGTAGTTATTATAAGTAGGGTTATAACTCCCCTAATATGGGTTATATCTATAGTTACCCTACTTATAACCCCACTTATAACTACCCATGAACCTCCAAGTAGAGTATATACTACACCTCAGAAGCCTACGGCTCCTATACGGAGTTTTTATGGTCGTTTCGGATCACCCTCGACTGAATTATTAAAGCTCAATCTGTCATCCTGAACATGTATACCCCTAAACGCTAAACCCACCCTAAACTAGACCGATAGAGACTACTACAAACGGTTGGCGGGTCCCGGTCTGGCTCAGGACTTACGTGTTGTTGGATTGGGTAGGATTTAAGGTTTAGGGTTTACATGGGGGTTTTAAAGTTGAGGTGGTTCAGGGTTTACTATATCTGGTTTTTGCTTGCTTGTATCACGGCAGTTCAGCCACACATGCACGTCCAGAAGGAGATACTTCAAATTGTAACAATTATGATCATCGTCCCTATGCACTACGCACCCTAGACACCCTAAGCACCCGAAAACCCTAAACCTTTAAACCCTAAACCCTTAAACCCTAAACCCTTAAACCCTAAACCCTCTAAACCCTTAAGCTCTAAACACTAAACTCTTGAAACCCTAAACCCAAAACCCTAAAGCACCCTCATACCCTACACCCTAAACTCCGGATCTGCCCTGCTGGAGGTTTGATTCCTAGTGGTCACCTATGCCGGACTGCCCCGTTTACGGAGTGAGGCTGTGGCTCTGATGAAGGTTTAGGGTTTAGGGTTTAGGGCTGCTGTAAGGGTCCGAGCATTAGGGCTTGAAGAACTAGTAAGACTTTTCCCGAAAACGTAGCACTAGGGATGTGAAGGAGAGAGGAACCAAACTAGGATGCCACCATCCCAGAGTTCCAAATTAGCCACAAAGTTTGGAGGGTATGACAGCATGGTCCTGAGCCACGTGAGGCCTGATTGCATGGATGTCCCGATCCCCATGCGTGTGCTGGCATGCAAATGTTAAGCAGCCAGTTGAAGTGCCAAAATGCTGGAAGACCAAAAGCCTCCTAAACTAGCTCACATCTTGAACGATGTCGGTTTTGAGTAAAGCAGCTGCAAGTTTCTAAAATCTCGCATCGCAGCCTCAGTAGCACTTGTTTTTTTCTCAGCGCTGCCGCCAGATCCGGTTTCAGATGGACGTAGTAGCGGACGAAGCTGTGCAGGGAATGTTTGTCAACGAATGAATGTGTGTATGCCTGTGTGTATGTATGTACCTTACTGTACTGTACTGTACTGTACTGTACTGTACTGTACTGTACTGTACTGTACTGTACTGTACTGTACTGTACCGTCATGTCAGGTCATGTCATGTCATGTCATGTCATGTCATGTCATGTCATGTCATGTCATGTCATGTAATTAAATATCATGTAATGTAACGCATTGTAATATTATGTAATGTATGTCTCTCTCTCTCTCTATG
>CAJNDV010031128.1:35580-46363 GCA_905221635.1 Symbiodinium sp. CCMP2456 | reverse complement strand
GCCGGATCTAGGGCTTAACCCTAGGGTTTAGGGTTTAGGGTTTAGGGTTTAGGGTTTAGGGTTTAGGGTTTAGGGTTTAGGACTCTAAGGACTCATATTTTAAGGCTTTTGGGCCCAAAGACCCTATTATGTAAGGCTTTTGGGCTATTTTGATACTAAGGTTTAGGGTTTAGGGCTTAGGCTAAACCCTCAGGGTATTGCGAGTCTGTGGTGAAGACACTGGGGTTCACGTCCAGGGAGGCGGTTTAGGAAAGGGACATGAACAATCATAAATAGGGTTTTGGGGCATACTGTCGGTATACTATGGTACGACTATCATATTGGGACTTATAAGCGGATGATTTTGATTCTTATTCACCCTAAACCCTAGACCCTAAACCCTAAACCCTTAAACCCTAAACCCTAAACCCCAAACCCAGGCCCCTGCATTTCGAGCCCTGGCCCCTCCAAGCGCAAAAGCAGAATTTGTTCTACACACTGTGCTGAGCAGGTTCCAGAAGCAGGCTTCTTTGATGCACGTTGCCGAGTCTAACATCATTCGTCCTGTGGCTAGACTAGCACTGTTCTATGGCGAGTAGATGTCTGCATGAGACCAGGGTTTAGGGTTTAGGAACAAGCAAGATACGTTGGGTCCCCGTTGGTCCTTGTTCCCAGCGCACGCCATGTCGATTGTAGTGAAAGTGGGGCTGCTCAGTGGCAACACAGCTTCTGTGGAGGCTGGCTTAGATGAGGATGTGGCAGCATTGAAAAGCGGGCACAGACCGCACTTGGAGTAGGAAGGGGCCGGCTGCTGGACCCAGGTGGAAGGGTTCTAGACGCAAGTTCACTCGTTAGGCATGCCGGCTTGCAGAATGATGACTTGCTGACTTTGCACTTAAGCCACGTCCAAACATGTGGCTCTGACAATGCTTTTGCAACCATTCTGGGCGACGGATCGGTCGTGACGTGGGGCAGATCTCGCTTTGGTAGTAACAGTTCGACTCTGCAAGCACAGTTGATGGTTGCCCAGGCGCAGCAGATCCAAAGCTCCTTGTTCGCTTTTGCCGCCATTGTTGGTGATGGATCTGTCGTGACTTGGGGAGATGATCGTTGTGGTGGTGACAGCAGAGCTGTGCAGCATCAGCTGAAGAATGTGCAGCAGATTCAAGCCTCGTGCCAGGCCTTTGCCGCCATTCTTGGCGACGGATCTGTCGTGACCTGGGGTGCGGCTTTCTATGGTGGTGACAGTAGCGTTTCGCAAGAACGGTTGAACAACGTGCAACACATCCAAGTCTCTGAACACGCATTTGCAGCCATTGTCGGCGACGGATCTGTCGTGACTTGGGGTGGTTCTTATCATGGCGCTGATAGTAGTAGTGCTGTTCAAGATCAGCTGAAGAATGTGCAGCAGATCCAAGCCTCTCACTTCGCTTTTGCTGCCATTCTTGGGGATGGCTCTGTCGTGACCTGGGGTGTTGCTGCCCGTGGTGGTGACAGTGCTGCTGTGCAGGATCGGCTAACGAACGTGCAGCAGATCCAAGCCACTGCCCTCGCTTTCGCTGCCATTCGTGGTGACGGGTCCGTCGTGACCTGGGGTGCTGCTGCCCGTGGTGGTGACAGCAGTTCTGTGCAGGTTCAGCTGAAGAATGTGCAGCAGATCCAGGCCACTCAAAGCGCTTTTGCTGCCATTCTTGGCGACGGATCTGTCGTTACCTGGGGTGATATTGACCGTGGTGGTGACAGCACAGCGGTGCGGAATCAGCTAAAGAGCGTGCAGCAGGTCCAAGCCTCCATAATTGCTTTTGCTGCCATTCTTGGGGATGGATCTGTTGTGACTTGGGGTGATGCTCGCTGTGGTGGTGACAGCACAGCTGTGCAGGATCAGCTAAAGAATGTGAAGCAGGTTCAAGCCTCTCATACTGCTTTTGCTGGCATTCTCGGCAACGGATCTGTGGTAACCTGGGGTGCTTCTGACTCTGGCGGTGACAGTAGTGCGGTGCAGCATCAGTTGAAGAACGTGCAGCAGATTCAGGCCTCTCGCAAGGCTTTTGCTGCCATGCTTTGCGACGGATCTGTCGTTACCTGGGGTGATGCTAGCTGTGGTGGTGACAGTACTGCTGTGCAGGATCAGTTAAAAAAAGAGTAGCCGACCAGGTTTTATGTCTCGGCTGGCTCAAACCGTTGTGCATCAACTGGCCATCTCTTGCAAGCCGGTACCCCTAAACCCTAAACCATAACCCGAAAGCCTCCAAAACCGAATGCCCCAAATGAATGCTGTACAGGATTTCGGGGTGAAGTTGTTCACACAATATGTGTAGCTCTGAAACGTGAGCAGAGCTACCTGTTACCACCATTATCATCAGCAGCAGCAGCACAATCAACATCATCATCATCATCATCATCATCATCATCATCATCACCTTTATCATGATCAACGACGTCATATTCACGATTGTTTAAAATTGTTTTTGTCACTATTGATTGCCGGTAACATCGTGAAGGCTCTCTTGTCAGTGGCTACGAGCTAGATCTGCGGCAATCGACAAAACCTACTCGTAAGCCCTAAACTTAAATCCTAGACGGTAAACCCCTAATTCAAGAATCGCAATCAGAGTCGACCGCTGCGGTAGTAGTGGCAACTTTGATGATTGAGATCTCGCTCACTAGTTAATCCGTGAAAACTACGCCCCTGAAACTCGGTTTAGGATTCAGGCTTTACGGTTACGGTTTAGGGTTTAGGGTTTAGGATTGAGGCTTTACGGTTTAGAGTTTCTAAACCTTGCAAACACCCTATAAGGCCAAAAACCGTGGAAACCAACCCTGATCCCAGAAACAACGCAAAGTAAACCTTGAGCCAAACATCCCAAGTCGTCCTAAGAGGGTTTACTTGGAGGCCCAGGGGACTTAGTAAGTCGGTTATAAGTAGGGTTATAATTGGGGGTAACTACAGTTAGGGTACTTATAACTCTACTTATAAACTACTTACTAAGTCCCCTGGGCCTCCAAGGAGGGTTGTGGAGACTCAGGGACTAAGCAAGCACAGCGTGGGGTTTAGAGTTTAGGGTTTAGTGTAAGTACCTCAAGTGGGGTTCTCTCCAGCTACCTTTTTTCCCTGTCTAGCTATAAGTATACTTGGATGTTCAGGGGACTTAGTAAGTACAGTTATAGCTGCCCTAAGTGGGGTTATAAGTAGTTATAAGTACAGTTACCTGATTTGTAACCCCAGTTACTAAGTCCCATGAACCTCCAAGTAGTTACCTGGTTTACAACCCTTTTTTCACCGCCCCTAAACCCTAGACCCTAGACCCTAAACCCTAAACCCTAAATAAACCCTAAAACCTAAACCCTAAATCCTCAAAGGAACCCTACTCTGGGGCGCTTTGGTACCCTTGAAAGGAGCCTTAAACCCTAGTTACTAAGTCCCTAAACCCTCAACTCTAAAGCCTCCCAACGTAAAAGCCGCAAACCCTCAAGTCCTAAACCCTAAACCTTAAAGCCTTCTCCTAAGCCCTCGACCCTAAATCCAAAGCCCTAAAGTCCTGAACCCTAAACCCTAAACCCTAAACCCTAAACCCTAAACCCTCGTCCCTACATCCCTAAATCCAAAGCCCTAAAGTCCTGAACGCCAGGACTTAAAGCCTCTTCCGGGTGCTCGGGAGCCACTCTGTGCGCAAGTCGTTGAAGGTTTAGGGCTTGGGGTCTAGGTTTTCGGGTTTAGGGTTTAGGGTTTAGAGCTTGAGGTTTAGGTTTAGGGTTTAGGGTTTCGGGTTTAGGGTTTAGGGCTCAGTAGGGTTTCGGGTTTAGGGTTTAGGGCTTAGTAGGGTTTCGGGTTTAGGGTTTAGGGTTTAGTAGGGTTTAGGGCTTGGGGTTTAGATTTTCGGGTTTCGGGTTTGGGGTTTAGGGTTTAGTAGGGTTTAGAGCCTAGGGTTTCGGATTTATGTTTCAGGGATAGGTTTGGGGCTATAAAGGTTTTTTCAGAACTTTAACTTTAGAAAGGGCTACCTTCGTCTTTTTTTGCGGGAGGTTGAAACAGGTTTAAGTTGTTGGTCAGCGGGTTACTTGTTTCTGGTGTTTTGGGCGCTTTGGGCTTGCTTGTAACCGGGGATTTAAATAAGGTAGCCATATTTAGAACTACTTAGAACCCCAATTAAGGCACTTATAACAGTACTTACGAAGTCCCCTGAACCTCCAAGTAGGTTTCTTCGATACCCTAAACCCTAAACCCTAAACCCTAAACCCTAAACCCTAAACCCTAAACCCTAAACCCTAAACCGTCCACTTTCAGCCAGGGCTTCTAGGTGCACGGCTTAAAGTTTAGGGCTGAGGATTATGGTTGAGCGGGTTTAGGGTTTAGGGTTTAGGGTTTAGGGTTTAGGGTTTAGGGTTAATGGTTCAGGAAACCACTTATATGACTTGGTATGAAGTTATAACCCTAAACCCTACACCCTAAACCCTAAATTATAACTTTACTATACTTACAAGTCTTTAGGACTCAGGGCTTGGTTAGGGTTTAGGGTTTAGGGTATAGGCTTTAAACACATGGATCCTTTCAGCGTTCCTTTGCGGTCTGGGTGATGGGTTCCTGTCAGGATTGAGGGACCCTCGAAAGGCACTGCAGGGTTGGGGCTTTGGGGGGCTTTAGGTTTGTGAGGGTTCGATCGTTTCTAAAGGCATCATACATGTTGCTATAAGTCTAAATGGGTTCGGGGTTTAAGGGTTTAGGGTTTAGGGCTTCTGGTTTAGGGTTCTGCCCGAAGCGGTTTAGGGTTTCCTGAGCCTTGAGCCCTAAGTTTCCAATACATGGCCGGGATGCCGGGATCCTCAAATTCTGTTTCAGGGAACCCGATAATGTAGGGCTCAGTATAGTTACTTGCAGCACCCCTTGAACTTGTCTAGTCCCCATATACTGCTAAATATACCCCTAAACTCGAGTTTACTCATTCGAGCAAGGCCGCTATATTGTTGAAAGCGGAAACCTGCTAGCTACTGAGGTTTCTTGACTGGTTGAAGCCTCTTGTTCCACGGATTTTGCTGCTGACGGACACCTTTGAAGAGTATGCAATGCCCATGTACTCTGGTCGCAAGCAGAGGGTTCAGGGTTCAGAGTTTAGAGTTCTGGGTTTAGGGTTTAGCGTTTTGGGTTTAGGGTTTTGGTTTTGGGTTTAGGGGTTTTAAGAGGATCGGGCTAAAGAAATCGTAGGAAGGTCTTGCTGAAACCCTAACCCTCCTAAGCCCCTAGGCCCAGAAACCTTCGAAGCCTAAGCCTTGAAGGTTGAAACCCGCGATCACCCGACCCTGAACCGGTTTAGGGTTTAGGGTTTAGGGTTTAGGGTTTAGGGCTTAACTTAGGCCTCACCTGGTAGTTGTATCTGGCCGAAGCACAACCCTGGTGGAGGGAGAGGGTTGTTGGTAAAACGAAATCCTCGTGGTACTAGCGGTATCTTGCATTCGCAGTAAGACGACCAGCACCCGCCGCAGCAGCAAAGGCACCAGCGGTAAGCGTCTAGCAATGGCACTAGTGCTGCCGAGAACTGCTCGTGCGACTGCATGGCATACTTTAAAACCGTACTAAAATCACGTGGGAGTTTCCGAAAATAAGGGTACCGTATTTTGGGGTCCTTATAATAAGGATCCTACTATTTAGGTACTATATTAGGGCCCCCTATTTTCGGAAACCCCCACTTGTAGCTAAGGCAACGCCTACCTGAGATGCCACTTGCATCGATGATCTTTATACTCCAATGATAGTCGGGGTCTTCTCTGTTGGACTTACAGTGCCGGTGGCGTGCGTAGGCTTGTCTTTACCGGGTGTCGGCAGGTTTGGCCGAGCCTGCAGCGATCTTAGGTATTGTTGTGTTGTTGTTTATGGCCTAAACCCTAAACCCTAAACCCTAAACCCTAGGTTGTTTATGGCTTGTTTGTGGGGCTGTACATAGGTAAGGTTAGGCTTTCGGGTAGGGGCTGAAATCCTTTCCTTGTAGGACCTTGACGCCCGAATTCAGATGCTGAAGGCAAGGAAGCTGGAGGCCAAAAAGGCCCGCAAGGAGCACCAGAAGGCTTTGCGCGGTTTAGGGTTTAGCGTTTCGGGTTTAGGGGCTTTGCATTTAGGGTTTAGGGGATTAGGGTTTAGCGCAGAAGCGCAAGGCCAAGCTTTTGAAGAAGACGCGAGCTTTGTCAACGAGAGACCTCGAGACAACCTTGGCTGTCCGCGTAGCGGAGCGTGCCTATGCCTAATCCCTAAACGCTAAACCCTAAACCCTAAACCCCTACCCCCTAAACCCTATAAGTTCTTGGCAAGGGCATCATGGAGAGCACATCACCATGCCCCTGGTCGTATACGTAGTTCCCCAATACCCGACCTTTAAACTTTTTGGGTTCTTATAATTTAGTAGTAATCTGAAAGTTTAGCCTTTTATTTCTCTGATTTATTGGGGAAGCAAGTATAGTCAAGGAAGGAATACTAGCTGGTATTATGTTGGAAGTTATATACCGGAAACTTGGACGAAGCCATCAAGGGAGCCTGACAACCGAAGCCCTAAACCTGTTCCCCGGTAGACACTCCACCCCCAAAGCCCTTAACCCTATAAGTCCTAACTTACTAACCCCGCCACCTCACCCCCCGCACCCTAACACAATTGAATGATAGACTTCCTACGGTCCATAATACGAGGGCTTTTGCATGGATTTCAGAGGTTTCGAGAGGGGATTCATATTGGCTGCAGGTCGTTCCTGTGTAATTAAAGTGCAATGTATCCCACAACCATAGTCTGAGTTTGGAGACACTTATTTTGGTTGAGGTTTCATGGCTTTGAAGGGCTGAGTGCTTCAAGGGTTTAGGGTGTAGGGTCTAGAGAGATCGGCGGAACAGAGCATTATAGATTCAATGGTTCTTGGGCTAGAAATGCACTATTAAGAACTGGGTTCCAGAGCTAGACTATCAAGAACGCACCCTAAACCCTAAACCTGGAGGAGACCCTGAAAGGCTTTGACCCTAAACCCTAAGCCCGTCGACATAACTTATATAGTGGGCACTATAGATGGTAGTGCATCAACGCCAAAGTCTGAAGCCCTAAAGCAATGTACCCTGAATCTAAATATACCCCTGAATCTTGTTTAGATTAAAGGCTGCAGAGGTACCTCGACACCTCATATGAACCGAATCAATCGGTTTCGGTATGAACTGTGCTTCAGTTTAAGGTATGCTAGAAACCTATCTGTCTACTCTATATGCACATATATATATATATATATACTTATTTATTTATTTATATTTATATTTATATACTATATATGTACATAGTACATATATATATATATGTATATGTATATGTAGGCAGAGATATTGTAAGTGCTATAATATAATTCTCTGAGTGCCTGCAGATCCTGCACCGTAAACCCCTAAACCCTAAACTCAACCAAGCCTAAACCCTAAACCGTAAACCCCTAAATCCTAAACCCTAAACCCAAACAACACCTAAACCCCTAAACCCTAAACCCTAAACCCAAACAAACCTAACCCCTAAACCCTAAACACTTAAACCTTAAACCCCGAACCCTAAACACTTAAACCCTGAACCCCTGAACCCTAAACCCTAAACCCCTGAGCCCCCAACCCTCGGGGGCCTTACCAGGTTCGAGCAGCTCGGCTACCCGTCCGTGCTCCTCTGGCTGGAGACAAAAGACACGGTTTAGGGCTTCGGGATTTAGGGGTTTATGGGTTTAGGGTTTAGAGTTTAGGGTTTAGGGTTTAGGGGTTTGGGAGTTTAGGGGTTTAAGGTTTAGAGTTTGGGGTTTAGGGGTTTAGGAGTTTAAGGTTTAGGTTTTAGGGTTCAATTTCTAGGGTTTTCAGAACGCGAGTTTGGTGCGCATTCTTACTTTCACCGCATGCAATTGCGGACATGCATAGGACTGATATAGGGGTCGGAAGAAATGGTAATTACCTGGAGGCAAGGCCTGCGTTGTACTCATCCCCAAACGCGACTGAAAATGTCCAGGCTCCCGGTACATGAAGCCGTTATGGTAACCCAGTCTAGTAACCTTTGTAGCATCGTAACCGTTGTAGAGCCCTTTTTATATGGAGTCCTAATCCAAGTATTACCAGGCCAGCAGAGACCAAAAGCCCTAAACCCCAAACTTGCAAGCGCTCTTAGAGGGTTTAGGTTTATTTTTAGCGTTTAGGGGCACTCCCGTTAAACCCAACCTTAAACCCTAAACCCTAAAACCCTAAACCCTAAGCCCCTAAACTCTAAACCCCTAAACCCTGAGCCCCTAAACCCTAAACTCTGAACCCTTGAACCCTAAACCCTAAACCCTAAGCCCTAAACCCTAAGCCCTAAACCCTAAACCCCTGAACCCAAAGCCCTAAACCCTAAACCCTAAACCCTTGAACCCAAAGCCCTAAGCCCTGAACCCTGAACCCTATCACAGTATGGAAAGTCTGAGAACCCAGTCTCGGGGACTCAGGGGAACGCTTTAGGGTTTAGGATTTAGGGTTTAGGGTTTAGGTTTCTGAGGGGCTATGAGGCTTTGTGGGTCTCAGGGTTGTTTAGGAGAATATTGTAAGTTACTTTAATGGGAAGTTATAGTAAATGGTAGGGCTTCCTTAGTCTAGTAATTTAGTTTTGAGTTTAGGGTGTAGATGGGGATTTATGGTAAATAATAGGGTTTCCTTGTTTTGATAATTGAGTTCAGGGGTTTAGGGTTTAGGATTTAGGTGGCTTTAGTCCTATGGGTTAGGATTTAGAATTTAGGGGTTCTAGGCTTACGGTTTAGGGCACTGTAAGGCTGAAAACACCCAAACCGTGGCAGAAGAGGGATATTCAAAAGCACGGCTTGCACTGAAAACAAGCTTACAGCCTGCTTCCGTGTGACACCTGACGCAGGGATAGAAAGTTGCACTTTAAACTGAAATAAGGGTCCGGCATAACTTAAGGTAAAGTCTGTTTTGTCATGTAGTCTCACGTACCCCGAAGTTGGACCAGGTTTTGCAACTCCCTGGTGGTGGACAAAGACGGATACATCGTGGCTGGGTCTGCCTGTTTGACCGCAGGTTGTCGAGTGTAGTTCGGGTTTCCCTGCAGCCTCTTACCCAAACCTCCGAATCCCCACACCCTCCTCAGCCCTAAACCCTCCGAAAGCTACAAACCCGACCCCTCATCTTAAACGGTTTCGGCTTTCGGGTTTCAGCCTACTGTAGGGGCCTAAATAATTACCAATACTATGTTGGGGGTTCCTTATTATAATGATGGTATAATGGGCCCCTATACCCCACGTCCTAAATCGCTTCATGGTATGTGCGTTCAATGGTTGACAGAGCTTTTGGGTAACAGTGGCTCGAAGAAGGAAACCTGAGCAAAGACAGGTTGAGGCACAGGGTTTAGGATTGGGGTGGCGCAGAAACATTGAAGCCTAAATAATTACAAATATAATTCCGTAGGGTTCCCTGTCATAACTTTACTATAAATCCCAAAACCCCGTTCTAATATTAAAGCCTTTCTACTACACCAACACCCCTTACAGTAACCCTTTTATAGAGTCCCCCCCACCAGGGAAAAAGACATCAGAACTGAAGGCTTACCGGTTTTGGTGTTTGGCTTTAGGGGTTTAGGGCCCAGGATTTAGGAGTTTAGGGTTGGATTAAGTTTCGAGTTCGGGATTCAGGGTGTAGAGACTCAGGGTGCACAGTGTGGGTACTGAGATGGAGGTCTTTGAAAAGCCGAGGTGGGTCACACCCTTGCACTGAAGCATTTGGGGGTTTCCGAAAATAGGGGACCCTAATATAGTAGCCTAAATAGTCGGATCCCTATTATAAGGACTTCAAAATAAGGTACCCTAATTTCGGAAACTCCCATTTCATGCCCTGAAGCTAAACTTGACTTTGGTTAGTAGGGAATGGAAGAATGGTAGTAATAGCAGTTATAATTGTACCCCATTCCTCCATTCCCTACTAACCAAAGGTAGGTAAAACAACCAACAAGCCCAGGTGGATCACATCCTGAGACTAAAGGACCAGAAGCGAAAAGCTGTGGAGTCGTTTCAAAGGCTCAACTTCAGACTCTTGGCATCCATCCCGGCTTGGCTCGGGACGTTAAGGCGGGATACGTGATCTTACAAGAGGGTATAGAGCTTAGGGTTTAGGGTTTAGGGTTTAGGGCTTACTACTACAGGTGTTCCCTAAACCCTAAACCCCAGCTTATTCTCATGGCCATGTTGGTTGTTACTCTGATTACTGCAACATTGCTTCCAGCAGCATGCTTGCAACCCTAAGTCTTAATCCCTAAATCCTAAATCCCTAAACCCTAAATCCGTTTCGGGTTCCGTTCGGAGAGGGCTGTACCTTAAGAGTTTTCGGTAGGTCCCATGGAGTGTTGTGGAGCTCGCAAGGCTCTTTTCAGGGTTTAGGGTTTAGGGCTTAGGCCAAGCAGGGTTTAGGGCAGGGTTTAGGGTTAAAGTAGAACATGTTGGATGCTTGCTTAAAGACTATTGGGACGTGGTAACTAGGGGTAATAAACCATGTTGTACAGATGTAGAGTTTAGGGTATAGGGTTTGGGCACCAGCCTTTTTCCGTTAATTTTTAACCCAGATAGCAAAATGGTAACTGCACTTGTGTTCAAGTATATGCCCAGATAAGGTACTTATATCTGTACTTACCAAGCCCCATGAACTTCCAAGCGGTATGAAGATTCCCTTCTCAGGAAGCGCGAAGGAAAGCGGCAGAGGGAGAAGTGGGCAGGGTTTAGGGGTTAAGAGTTTAGGTGTAGCAGAAGCAGCCCTAAACCCTAAACCCTAAACCGGAGAAGGAGT
>CAJNDV010031127.1:27005-42042 GCA_905221635.1 Symbiodinium sp. CCMP2456 | reverse complement strand
TAGGGTTTAGGGTTTAGGCTATAGGACGAGGTGGATTCGGGTTGTGGGCTCAGGCGTTGAAGCAACGGCTTCTTCTGGCTCTCTAGGGTTTGATGTGGCTACGCTGTTTTACGAGGGTTCTTGGGTCCTGAAACGCTTCGAAAAGGGTGGCATAGTGGCGTAAGGATTTGGAGTGCTGGAACAGGCTTTAGAGATTCAGGATTAGGGTTTAAAGCTGTGGATTGGGAGGCCCTCTTGTGCTTTGGAGGTGGGGAAGACTCGGCCTAAGGCTCAAAATAGCCCAAAAGCTTTATATAGTATGATCTTAGGGCCCAAAGCCTTAAACGATGAGTCCTTGGAGCATTTGGGCTGATGAAACCTGACGAGAGAGGGAATGTGGTATTCAGGGATCATGACTCATGAGTCGAATCTTCTGGATTCCAAAAAGGGTTTAGGGGTCCTTGTTTCAGAACCAGTTTAAGGGTTTAGAGTTTAAAGTTTAGGGTCCTTGTTTCAGCAGCATTTTACCCTAAACCCTAAACCCTAAAACCCGGGTTTATTGTTTCATACCGTTTAGGGTTTAGGGAAGAACTGGATAGGGGAGAGCCGCCCAAACCCCCAAACAAAAGGGGCCTTTGGCTCGAATAAGACTCGGGATAGGGCATACTATCCTATCTCTGTCTCTCTATCTCTCTATCTCTATATCTCTCTATCTCTCTCTATCTGTCTACCTATCTATCTATCTATCTATCTATCTAACTATCTATTTATCTATCTATCTATCTATCTATCTATCTATCTATCTACCTTTCTTTCTTTCTATCTGTCGATCTCTGTATCTACGTAAACGAGTTTTGCGAACTAGTCAGAACCCTGCTATGACGGCTTGTGGGCCGGAACTTCCTGTTCGGTGCCGGCTGGGCGCATGTGTTTGTCGACTATTATAGCTTGAGAGTTTGGGGTTTAGGGTTCAGGGTTTGGGGTTTAGGGTTTAGGGGCTTCGGGATTTGGGGTTTAGGGTTAGAAGTTTAGGGGATTAGGTGTCTAGGGCTCAGGGGCTACACGCCTCCCTGTATGTTCGCCATTTGCTGAAAATATACTTCCGAGACCCTACATTACTGGGGCCTTCCTTAGCCTAAACTATACACACTAGACTCGAGAGCCTTGCTTCCTTGAATCCGAAACTCTAAAATCAATGAACAAACCGGTGAACAAAACAAAACCCAAATCCCAGAGCCACAAACCCGCGTAGAGTGTCATCAAGCAAGGGCTGTATCCTCAATAACCCAAAACGATGCTAAACCCTAAACCCTAAACCCTAAACCCTAAACCTTAAACCCTGAACCCGAACCCTAAACCCTAAACCCTAAACCTTGAACCCTAAACCCTAAACCCTAAACCCTAAACCCTAAACCCTAAACCCTGAACACACCGCTCCCCTGGGCTGAAAAAGGCGTGAGTTTAAAGGCTTAGGGGATTTAGGGTGCAGGGTTTAGGGTTTAGGGTTTAGGGTTTCGGGTTCAGGGTTTATGGGCTTTAGGGTTTTGGGGTTGGGGTCCCGGGCTATAGAGGTTGGGCTTAGGGTTTAGCGTTCGGGGGTCCAGAGGTTGAAAGGTTTTGTGGCTGTGGAGGTTTAGGGAGGCTTCGGAATTTGCTTGGAAGCACGTCTGTCTTGGCAAGCCTGCTTTGTGTCCTTATAGCCTCGATGACAATACATGATACTGTTGATGACCTGAATCCTGATTACCTTAAGGACCCTAAACTATGCGAATTATGGTATATTCCGTAGTATGAGTAATGCAGGGTTTATATCATCAACCGTAATACTAACCCTGCTTTCGTGATCAATGGAGTACACCAAATGCCCTGTAGCCCGCAAGACGAACCACGTAAACATCATAATCGGGGCTCCAACAGCAGGGTATAGGACCCACATGCGCAATGCCTGTAATAAACCGTCTTTACGAACACAAACCTTCACAAACCCTTGTGGAACAAGAACAAGCTGGGGGTTCAGGGTCTAGGCTGGGATTTAATGTGGGTTTAGTTGGGGTTTGGGACTCGGAAGTAAAAAGCAAGAGCCCCGCAATCACGACAAACCCTAAGCCCATGTTCACAAAAAAAACCTCATATAGTATGGTCTTGGGCTACAACAAACCTCGGAACTATGAGTCCTTAAAGCCTTAGGGGTCTAAAAGACTCCCTTTAAGGGTTCCTTTACTCTCTTTAAGGGTTCCTTTAGGAATTAGGGTTTAGTGTCCCAAAGGGTCCCAAGTACCTGCAGGGTAGAAGGTAAGGTTGCTATATGAGGAAACCCTAAACCCTAAACCCTAAACGTTTAGGGTCTAGGGTTTTGGGGAAGTATCCCTCATAACGATACCAAGGATCCCCTGACGGTTTAGGCTCCTTTTGAGGGCTCCCTTAAAGCCTTGATAAGTGGAATAAGGTTTTCGGCTCCTTTATAGCATAAGTATAATAATCAACCCTAACCGTAACAGTAATATTGTTGATTATTTAAGCGTCTAACCCTAAACCCTAAACCCTAAACCCTAAACCCTAAACCCTAAACCCTAAACCCTAAACGTCTACGTTAGGCTCCCTTTACATGCTCCTTCAAAGCTCTCTTTAAGGGTTCCTTTAAGAATGAGGGTTTAGGGTTTAGGCTCCTGTTAAATAAAGGCTCCTTTAAAGCTCTCTTTAAAGGTTCCTTTAGGAATGAGGGCCCTGAACCCTAAACCCTAAACCCTAAACCCTAAACCCTAAACCCTAAACCCGATAAAAATGGCTCCTGTTGAGGGCTCCTTTAACGGAGCTCCTCAACCCTTTGCTGCAGGGCCGCCTTGTCAGGGCGTCCTTTTTGGCCCTCACCGCCTCAAGGGTCCGCCTGCAGGGTTTAGGGTTTAGGATTTAGGGCTGAAGGTTTAGGGTTTAGGGTTTAGGATTTAGGGCTGAAGGTTTAGGGTTTAGGGTTTAGGATTTAGGGCTGAAGATTTAGGGTTTAGGGTTTCGGATAAGGGTTTAGGGCCTAGGCCACACGAGGCTCTGGAACAAGGCTCAGAAGCCCATCTTTCTTGCAGGAGAAATGGTTTTCAAAGGCTTGGATAAGGCTTTATCGCATGGCATTCAAAGGGCGTTCATAAGGTTTTCGGAGGATTGCTATGGCATTTTTCGGCGGTGCAGGTTTTACTCTAAGGGTCATTTGGCCCTGAAGGTCGCAGGTATAAGCAATGGTATGCTAAGGCCCCTAAATCCCTCAACCCCTAATATCAAATCCTTGGGCCATTGTGAGACTTAGGGATATGATGTCAGACCCCTTGGAGAATCAAACAAAAGGGAGACCTTGAACAATGTACTGGGTCTGAGGTGTGTGTGTGTGTGTTACAAATAACGCTAGCCCTAGTGTAGAAGCCGGGAGAATTGCCAACATGTTACCTAGGGTCCCTTACATTACAGCTCTAGTATAACATGCCCCATGAGCACAGCCCCGATCTAATTATCTACCCTAAGGCTCCTGGACCCCTGTAGTGAGATCCCAAACCCTAGCCCCCAAAGCCGAAACCCTCCCCCAGCAAGCCCAAGATCCTCTTAAGAGCCTTAAGGTAGGAACCCTAAACCCTAAACCCTAAACCCTGAATCCTAAATCCTAAACCCTATTCTAATTATCTCGGCCCCTCTGTATGCACCACCTGGCCTGATGCTGGCGTCTTGCTGCTCCTCCAGAGTCTTCTCTCTCTCGAGCTGCGTCACCTCTTTTGAGCTCACCGCTTTTAGGGTTTGGGGTTTAGGGTTTAGGGTTTAGGGTTTGGGGCTGAGGGTTTAGGGTTTGGGGTTTAGGGTTTAGGGTTGCGGGTACCTAAGGGTCCAAGTACCCAACTAGTAGGGTTTCAAGGTCCAAAAACCATTCAGAAAATGGATTTTGGGACTTAAAACCTTACTATTTTGGTACTCGGACCCTCTGGGAAAGTACTTGGAAGGGGTCGGAAGACTTAGCAAGGAGGGAATCAGTAGAGTTATAGAAGCTCTAAGGAATCCTGATTCCCTCAGCATCAAAACAGCCCAACAGCCTTGTATAATCGGGTCTTTGAACCCTGAAGCCTTAAACCCCTAAAGCCTAAACCCCAAACCCTTAAACCCTAAACCCTAAACCCTAAACCCCCAACCCTAAAACCCTGAACCCTAAACCCTAAACCCCTAAACCCGAAAACCCCTAAACCCACAGCCTCTAAACCCAAAAACCCTAAACCCCTACACCCCTAAACCCTAGACCCCTAAAACCCTAAAATCCTAAACCTCTAAACCCTAAGCCTAAACCCTAAAACCTAAAACCTAAACCCCCTAAACCCCAAACCAAGAAACCCCAAAACCCCAAAGCCCTAAACCCCCAAACCCCAAAACCCTCAAAATCCCTACACCCCAAAACCCGTAAATCCTTAAAAAACCCCAAACCCTAAACCCCAAACCCCTAAACCCCCAACCCCTAAACCCTAAACCCCTGAACCCCAAAACCCCTAAAACCCCTACACCCCAAAACCCGTAAGCCCTTAAAACCCCAAACCCTAAACTCCAAAACCCCAAACCCCTAAACCCCCAAACCCCAAAACCCTAAACCCGGAAATCCCTAAACCCCAAAAACCCTAAAACCCCCAAAACCCTAAACCCCCAAATCCCAAAACCCTAAACCCTAAACCCCTAAACCAAGAAACCCCAAAACCCCTAAAACCCAAACCCCAAAACCCCTAAATCCCAAAACCCTAAACCCTAAACCCCTAAACCAAGAAACCCCCAAACCCCTAAAACCCCCAAACCCCTAAACCCCCAAATCAAAACCCCCAAACCCCTAAACCCCCAAACCCCCAAATCAAAACCCCGAAACCCCGAAATCCCTAACACCCCAGGGGCGCCTCCTCCTCCAATCGCTGGGCCTCGGCGCCGCCCGAGGAGATCAGGTTCAAGAGCTCGAGGCAGCTGGCCTTGGGCTCTTTTTAAAGGGTGTTGCGTTTGGGATTTAGGGGTTTGGGGGTTTAGGGCTTAGGGTTCCTTTTAAAGGGTGCTGTTTAGGGTTTAGGGTTTGGTGCCTTTTGGTTTAGGGTTTTGGGGCTTTAGGGTTTAGGCGTTTAGGGTTTAGGGTTTAAGGGTTTAGGGTTTTAGGGGTTTGGGGGCTTTGGGGTTTAGGGTTTAGGGCTCAGGGTTACTCTGAGGGCTCCTTTTAAAGGGTACTACGGTTTAGGGTTTAGGGTTTGGCTCGTGTTAAAGGGTACTGCGGTTTAGGGTTTAGGGTTTGGCGTTTAGGGTTTAGGGTTTAGGGCTTAGGGTTTGGAGTTTAGGGCTCAGGGTTCCTCTGAGGGTTCCTTTAAAGGGTACTAGGGCTCCTTTTAAAGGGTACTACGGTTTAGGGTTTAGGGTTTGGTGCCTTTTGGAGGGCACTACCGGTTCTGCTCAGGGTTTAGGGTTTTGGGGCTTTAGGGTTTAGGGATTCAAGGGTTTGGAGGTTTAGGGTTTAGGGATTCAGGGGTTTGGGGGTTTAGGGTTTCTAGAGGTTTTAGGGTTACATAAGGTCTCGGGATGTAGGGGTTTGGGGTTATAGAGTTTTTGGGGGTTCAGGATAGAGCTCTAATGGTTCCTCTGAAGGTTTCTGTAAGGGGTTCTGTTTAGGGTTTAGGGTTTGGTGCCTTTTAGAGGGTACTGCGGTTTAGGGTTTAGGGTTTTAGGGCTTAGGGGCTTTGGGGTTTAAGGGTTAGGTCTTGAGGGCTCTAGGGTTTTAGGGTTTAGGGTTTAGGGGTTTAGGGTCTAGGGGCCTAGGGTAATTGTAGGGGTTCAGGGTTTAGACCCAACTGTGCCACGCTTGGACAAGGACGATCCGTGACACTGATCAGGGTCAAGAGCCACAGCTCAGCGGACCCATATTTTTAAAGCCAGGCCTTTTGGCGATAGTTGGGCCCCGCCTGTTTGTGGAGGACTCAAACCTTCCACCAACGAACGAAGTCGCTGAACTTGTCCTCGGATGTTGCATCCGGGTCCGAAGCAACTTTCTGTTCGTCCGCTTTCAAAAAAGCTACGAAATAATGAAGCTTTCGTGAACGGCTCACCTAAGCCCCAATGTCGAACTTGGAACGCGGATACAGTAGTGAATGTCATGACAACCTGGCTCAGAGAGCTCAAGCACTTCAACAGTAGGCTTCAGGTGGCAAAAAACCATTCAGAGTTTGGAGTATGGGATCTAAAGCCCTACTGTTTGGGTACTTCTGGGCTAGTAAACCCCAGCAAGTTGGAACGTGAGGTACGGGTTTAGGGTTTGGGTTTTTTTAGGGTTTAGGGTTACGGATAATCCGTGCTGGGAGTTCTACTTTAACCTGCCTGCATACACCCTAAAACGCCAAACCCTACAAAACCTCACAAAACCTCAACCCTGAGACCAAAAATCCCTAAACCTCAACCCTGAGACCAAAATCGCTATTCTGTGCTTCTCGTACTTGGAGGATCATGGGACTTAGTAAGGAGGGTGATAAGTACCTTAATTGAGGTTATAAGGAATCATAAGTATAGTTACCTTATTTGTAACCCTAGTTACTAAGTCCCATGATCCTTTAAGTAGCCGTAAAGGGAGCCGTTAAAAGCCTAAAGCCCTTAAAAGGAATCCCCAGCTCCACAGAGCTCCAAATCCCAGTGGAACCCTTAAAAGGAACCCTTTTCCAGAGGCTCCAAAATTAGGGTTTAGGGTATAGGGTTTAGGGTGTAGGGTGACAAGTATGGAGTTAAGTCCCAAAGACCATACTTATTACGGCTTTAGGGACCTAATGGTAGTATCTATGGAGCCCCTGGGTTCGAGAAACGCTGAAAGGAACCTCTAAACCCGAAGCTACCCCAGACCAACTTCTTGCATTTTCTACAGGTCCATTCCCTTTAGGAGGAAAGCTGCTTCTACAGTTCTTTAGACCCGAATATATCTACAGAACCTATACATATATATATATATGTATATGTATATGGTCTTATATATATACACACATGCACTGTACATATATATATATATACATATATATATATATATACATATATATATATATGTATATATATATATACATACATATACTAATGTAATACACAATACATCATAGACCACCAATGCAAAACACAAAGACAGTACTCAAGAGCAGGATAATATGAGGTACCTCGGCCTCGCCCGCTTCCTCTTCCAGACGTAGGACCTCGTGGCATGGGTTTCCTTAGGGTTTGGGGTTCAGGGTTTAGGGTCTAGGGTCTAGGGTCTAGGGTTTAGGGTTTAGGGTTTGGAGTTCCCTTTACAAGGGTTTCATACTGTTCATGATACAAACCATGCAATACCTTAAGGACCCTAAACTATGGGAAGTATGGTCTATTCCTTACTATGGGTAATGCAGGATCTATATCATCAACCGTAGTTATTCTTGTTCCTAGCTTTGAATATGGGGGTTGATAGCCGGCTCGTAGGGTTTTGCTTTACGGTTTCTCGTTTAGGGTTCCATACAGGGCTTAGGGTTTTGTGGCTTAGGGCGTAAGGTTTAGTTTAGGGTGTTCTGGAAGGTTTAACGTTAGCCGGGAGTCTGAGTCTTTGTAGGGTTTAGGGAACAGGGTTTAGGGTTTAGGGTTTAAGGGTTTAGGGTTTAGGGTTCAGGGTTTAAGGTAATTCTCTAAATTAGGGTCCCTCTTGGGGGTTAGTTTTATAAGGGTGCCGTACTTTAAAAGGGGCCCTAATTTAGAGAACTACCCATATGGGTAGTTGTGAAAATTATGGTCCCTTTTGGGGTACCCTACATACTAGGCGCCGTATATAATAAGGACCCAAAAAGGGATGATCATTTTGACAACCACCCATATGGTTTCTCCTGATCGTCCTACGTATACAGGGATCTGAAATTGCTCCCCACAACCCTGTTTCAATTAATAAGGTCCCTAAACCCTAAACCCTAAACCCTAACCCTGGGGCTCCAGTATGTTTATATTCTGCAAGACCTCGCGGGTGATGATCTGCTGCAGCGAGTGTATGGGCCGGTCTGCAGGGGGTTTTGTCCGGCTAGGTTTAGGGTTTAGGGTTTAGGGTTTAGGGTTTAGGGTTTAGGGTTTAGGGTTTAGGGTTTAGGGTTTAGGGTTCGGGGGGCTTTGTCCGGCTAGAAGGAGAGTTAATGCGTGGATTGGGGTTTGCTACACATTGCTCAACAGTTAGCCCTGGTGCCCTGGTATCAAGCACGGTTCAAAGTTTCAGACGCGTCTTAAGAGGCCTGGCCGCCTGGCCGTAGCTGGTTGCGAGCATGCCCTGAACCCTAAAACCTAAACCCTCAAACCCTACACCCGAACCCCCTAAGCCCTAAACCCTAAACCCCTAACCCTAAACCCTAATCCGTTCTTTGGGCTTTTTGTTCCTCCGAACTTTGCAAGCTTCAGTCAACTCAAAGGTTCTCTCAATCATGCCCTTCCTGGACCCTAAAGAACCTTTCTAGGGTTCCTTATTCTCCTTCTATGTGTCCTTAAAAAGGTAGGCTATTTGGGGTTAAGGTTTGTCTCCGTTCCCCTGAACGTTAAGTGAAACCCCAACTCCTGAACCCAAAACCCTAAAACTCCAGCAGTCCTAAACTAAACCATCAAACACAAGAGGGCAACAACAAGGCCAAATGACAGAAACCAACAACTGAAAGTCTCGCACCTTAAAGGCGACATCTTGCATAGAATTTTCGACCTTTGAACCCTAAACCCTAAACCCCTAAACCCTAAACCCTAAAGCCTGAACCCCTAAACCCCTAAACCCCAAACCCTAGAACGTCCTGAAAAGCTCGAGAAGCCACATCATGAAACCCGCCCTTAAAGAAGCCCTGCAAACCCTGTGTTCCCAAACCCTAAACCCCAAGCGCTACACCCTAAGCCCTAAATCCCGTAACCTAAACCCGCGGCTCCTGAACCCGTAACCCGGCATCCTATACCCTTAAGTCGCTAAACCCTAAATCGTAAACCCCAAACTACTAGGGTTAAGGGTTTAGGGTATAGGGTTTAGGGGTTTAGGGTTTAGGGGGTTTAGGGTTTAAGGCTAAACTACGACCAGGCAGTGATCGAAGAGCTCCACTCTCAGCAAGTGATGTCTTGTGGAGACGTCTATCTCAACGACGTCCTCAGATTCCTTTCCCCTCGGGTAAGAATGGGTAGAAGTATCGAGCCAGGCTCAACCTGCTGAGCCGGGACGACAGCTCTGAACTCGTAAGGAAACGCACGCGGATCAGTAATGACTGACTGGCCGCTCCTTGCGAACTCACGGGTCTGTCTGATGTCCTCGGCAGACACCGACGTAAACTTGAACGGATGACGACTCTCTGCGAGAGAAGTCTGGTATTTTTGGAAGCCAAGGTCGGGCCATCACGTAGAGACACCGTGCTCGCCAACAATCCCCAAGAGTCCTAAGTACTGTTATGGGGCATACTTCCCCAAATCATAATCGTAATTCCTAGTATAGAAGCCCTACATTCGACCTATCATAATAGCACAGTAGTTCCCCCAAATCATAATAGTAGTTCCGAAGATAGAGGCCCTCCGTTCTGCCATATAGGTATCTTTAGGACCCCTTTGGGAAATAGCCCCTGTAGTCCCTGAAAGATTCTTTAAGGGTCCAAGCAATCCCTGTTTGAGGGTTTTCGGTTTAGGGGTTTATAAAGGGGTTTATGCAAGCAGTCAGCAGAAACCCCTAAAACCCTAAACCCTAAACCGAAAACCCTCATGGGGTTTGGGGTTTAGGGTTTAGGGGTTTAGGGTTTAGGGTTTAGGGTTTAGGCTGAAGGCTAGTGCCACCCCAGGGCCACCCCCCTCAAAAGCGGAAACTCTCGACCCTACAAACCCGATACCCTAACGCCCCACACCCTAAAGCACAATCGCCCTCTACCGTAAGCCTTTACAGTCTCAAGTACTGCTATAATGGCACCCTTCAATGGAACCCCTTTTCCAGAGGGATGAGAACACTGAGAGGAACCCAACCCCAAAAGCAAACCTCTCAAGGAACCCCAGGGAAATGCCAGCTGGAACCCGTAAATTGATTCAAGGAACGCCTGAAAGTAACCTTAGTAATACCAAAAATACGTTTCAAAGCCTTCATAACCCCAAACCCTAACAAAAAAGTAACGCTCACAGGACACCCGAACGGAACCCTTAGAGACACGCCAAACTCTAAAGCCATAACCCTAACACCCTAAAAGCAACCCTAAACACTATAAACCTAAACCCTCAACCCTAAATCCCTAGACCCTAAACTCTAAAACCTAAACCCCAAAACCCCTAAACTCTAACACCTAAACCCCGAAACCCTAAACTCTGAAACCCCAAAACCCCTAGACAACTAAACCCCTAGACCCTAAACCCTAAACCCCTAAACCTCTTAACCCCAAAACCCCTGAACCCTAAAGCCCTGTGCGGCTGAAGCCTCGGATCGGTGACCTTCTGCGAGCTGCCGATGGGCCACGCAGTGCTCCTTAGTCAATGAAGGGTGATTTTTAGCATTTAGGGTTTAGGGTTTAGGGGTTTAGGGTTTAGGGGTTTAGGGTTTAGGGTTTAGGGTTTAGGGTTTAGGCTGGTTTAGTAATGAACCCCAAAAGGGTTCCTGTAAGGGCTCCTTTAAGGGTTTAGGGGGATAGACCTAATATATAACCCTTACCCCCCAAAGGACTCATATTTTCAGGCTTTGGGGCACAAAGACCCTATTATAAAAGGGTTAATGAAAGACGAAAAGAACACCAAAAGGTGTAAGGTTCAAATACCATGTAGGGAAGCATAGTGGTACAGGGCCCCTACGTTTGATGGTCACTTGGTCCCAAAAGCAGTGGCATATAGAGGCCTTAATGAGTAGAGTAGGGTTCCCTAGAGGCTCCAAATAGACTCCCATTAGGGATTTAGGTCCCAAAAGGCCATCTTTATGAAGGCTTTAGGGACCAACTTCCATAACAATAGTATATGGGGGTTTCAGAAAATGGGGGACCCTAATATAGTACCCTAAATAATAGAATCCTTATTATAAGGACCCCAAAATAAGGTACCCCTAATTTTCGGAAGCCCCCATATGGAGCCTCTGGCCTAAGGAGTAATTAATGTTGGTACATCTTCGTCCTCTGAGTGAGGGCGGACATGGGGGCAGAGCCACGGTTTAGGGTTTAGGGTTTAGGGTTTAGGGTTTAGGGTTTAGGGTTTGAGGTGTGAGGTTTTTAGGACTTCAGTTTCTCAGGGATGTAGAGGGGTTAGGGGTTTAGGGGTTTAGGGTTTGGGGCTTTTAGGGCTTAGGGTTTGTAGGGTTTTCGGGTTTAGGGTTTAGGGGTTCGGGTTTAGGGCTTGGGGTGTAGGGGTTTAGCCGGCTAAGGGTTTGAAGGATTAAGGGGATCAGGGCTCCTTCAGGGACCAAAAGGACCCTTAAACAGTGGGGGCCCTGCACCCTTGTACTATCCCTACAGGGGTAGTTCTCTAATTTAGGGTCCTGTTTAGGGTCTGTTCTTTACGGGTGCCGTATTATATTGGGGACCCTGAAGGAGACCTAATTTAGAGAACTACCTTTATGGTACTTTGAACCTTAATCCCTCTTGCAGTTCATGTCGTCCTTAAGGTACCCCAAAGCCCCAAAAGCCTGAACCATCCAACCCATATGTTGCTCCTATAGAACCCTTCAAGGAACCCTTAAACAAAACCCTTAAAGGAAGCCTCCTAAACCCTAAACCCTAAGCCCCTTAAAGGAACCCTTAAAGGAACCCTTAAAGGATCCCTTAAAGGAACCCTTAAAGGAACCCTTAAAGAAGGTCTGTGGGCTAGGCTTGGTGCCCTTCGTGTCTAATCGGACTCCTGGGGCTCTACATACATAGTCAAAGGAAATAGGGTTTAGGGCTTAGGGTTTAAAAGGGTTTAGGGTTTTGGGTTTAGGAGGTTTAGGGTTTAGGGTTTAGGCGGTTTAGGGCTTTAAACTTTTTGGCATCAATCAGATACTTGGCTTATCTTAGACAGTTTGAACTTTTTGGGGGCCCGGTTATTGGAGAAAAGAGAGGCTCCATAGCACGTGCTTGGGTGGATTTTGGGATTGCGGATTCGGTCTTCAGGATTGGGTAATGGAGGAGTCCTCATCCAACATAGCGTGTTTAACCTACCTGGACCCCAAAAACCCTACCTTTTGTCGGGCTCCTTATTATGATATATATATATATATATATATGTGTGTATATATATATATATATACATATCTAAGTCCTTACAAAGGTAGTTTATTTCGGGTTAACGTATCTCTTAAACCACTAAACCAATTACGGTTACAAAAGCCCATGTTCAATACTGGCGAGCCCTGGCAACGTTCTGGACCACTGTCACTGAACCAAGTCTGTGAAGCCTACGGTTTATGGTGTCCAGGGATTAGTTTGAGGCTATTGAACTCCAGAGAAAAAATCACTCCAAATGAACATCCCCCGAACCCTGAACCCTCAAGCCTCAAACCCTGCAAGCCCGTATATAGCCTTTCCTCAGAGAAGGGGTAATGATCAAGCAAACGTAAATCTAAACTGCAAAGCTACAGCCAAACCCCTAAACCCTAAACCCTATCAACTCTAAACCCTCTAAACCCCTAAACCCCTAGAGCCCCAAAACCCTACACCACGTGCCCCCCCCCCCTATATGAACATGGCACTGGAGGTGATGTTGCTGCCTGGGAAATGTGGAGGTGAAGATCCGTGACGGCTAAGCCTCCTGTTCAGGAACCCCAAGTCTTATAAACCCTAACCTTAAACTTCCAAAACCCACTTTTTTGTAGGTTCTTATTATAATCCCGAATATGGAATTTGTAGGGTCCTAAGGAACCCCATACCCAGAGGCCCCATATAGACTACCATAATTCTGGAATTGGGCCCCAAAAGACCAACCTTCTTTTGATTTTTTAAGGCCCGAATCAGTGTGTATGCAGCCTCCAGGATATCTTATAAACCCTAAATCCAAGCAGCTAGGACCCCGTCCGCCTGGAAAACGCTAAACTACTCTGAAGCACAGTGGTTTTGACTTTGACCCCTGTAGCTCTCCTGCGTAACCTTAGAACAACAGACTACACCCTAACCCCTCAGCCCTGCGAACTAAGGCCTCAAATGTATATACACCCAGAAACCCCCTAAACCCAAAACCCTAAATTTTGCTAAACCCTAAACCCTAAACCCTAAACTTACTAAGCCCTAAACCCTGAACCCCAAAAAACCCTAAAGCCCTGAAGCCCAAACCAGCCCAAACCGAGAGCCAGTGAGCACACCACCCGGTAAAGGGTTTAGGGTTTAGGGTTCAGGGTTGAATGTTTTGGGGTTTGGGATTTAGGCTTTAGGGTTTAGGATGGTTTAGGGTTTAAGAAAAAACTCAGCACGGCGCATTTGCGGCGTTCCCGTGGAGCTCTCGAAGCGCGCGCTCCTGGAGCAAAAAAAGGGGCGTTTGGCGTCCAAGTGCCCAAGTAGGGTTTAGGGTTTATAGGGCCTTTGGGGTCCAAGTACCCAAGTAGTAGCATTCTAAGGACCAAAACCCATTCAGAGTATGGAATTGAGACTCCAATATCCCTTAATTAAGGAATATACCGATTTAAGGTATATTCCTTAATCAAGGGATAGTGGAGTCTCGAGGGAAGCTCTCAATCTGGCAGGTGGTCACGAAGAAGACGCTGGAGCGCGTTGCGATGTGCGAGATGTTCATGGCCAAGTTCTCCGGCTGCGGAGCTTGTTTCAGAGGCACCCGTAAACGTGCCCCAGGGTGTGAATTGGAGCCGTACAGAATCCGCTATGTCAGGAAGCATTGGGAGATCAAGCTCCAGGACATTTTACATGGCATGGCTCTTTATGGCACCCATATCGCAACCCTGTAAATCAACTCGCTGCTGGGACTCGTGGAAGGAATCCGTTAATATCCTGCCTAAGGGTCCCAAGTACTCCGATAGTAGGGTTTGATCCACCACACCGCATCGAAATCTCTAGTCCCGATTGGGCCCAGCTGGGCTGGAGGTCCCTGGCATTTGAGGTTAAGGCTGTAGGAATTAGGGTTTAGGATTTTGAGGTTTAGGGTTTAGGGTTTAGGGCTTAGGGTTTAGGGTTTTGAAGTTTATAGTTTAGGGCTTAGGGTTCAGGGTTTTGAGGTTTAGGGTTTAGGGCTTAGGGTTAAGGATTTGGAGGTTTGGGGTTTGGGGCTTTGGCTTTTACAATAGGGCTTAGGGTTTTAGGCCTTGGGGTTCAGGGCTTAGGGGATTAGGGCTTTAAGGGTTTTTGGGCCCTCAGCCCACGGATCCAAAATCACCAAGGATCCAAACACCCGTGGCGGTCTAGGTGCAGGGCTTTGGGTTTAGGGTTTAGGGTTTTGGGTTTAGGGTGCAGGGCTTAGGCATACAATGCTGACCACAACGAAATTCAGATTTACAGTGCCATAGTAGTCTCAAGGGGTTGAATCAAAAACCACCGATAAACTAAAATTCGTAAACCCTACACCTTAACTTAAACCCTAAACCCTAAACCCTAAACCCTAAAGGTTAATAACCTGAAACGACTCAATAACAGCTAAGGCAATCTGAGGAGCAGGCCTTCGCCGTGCCGTTCTGAAGCGTGCAGATGGAATTCTTCAGTGCAGTCCTTGGGTTTAGGGTTTAGGAGGGTTTAGGGGTTTAGGGTTTAGGGTTTAGGTTTAGGGTTTACGAGGGTAGGGTTGTAGAGTTTAGGACTGCAGGGTTTACGGTTTCAGGGTTTTGGGTTTCGGTGAAAAGGGAATAGGATTTACCTGGACCCAACAAACCCTTCCTGTGAAGGGTTAACTACCTATCATGACTTCCTCGTACAAGCCCTTACAAGGATAAGTAGAACGAAAGGCTGCTTGAGACCTCCCCAACGCAGAGCTTTCAAAACAACGACCCTGCACTGTGTACCTAGGTTCCTATTTATCGTAAGCTATTCGGTTCTACAAAGGGAACCCTAAAATAAAAAGGGTAAAAGGGTACTACTCGGGAACCTAGGTACCCTAGGTACCCAAAGCCCTAAACCGTCCCGCAGGGTCATTGACCGTTTGCAGGGAGTCA
>CAJNDV010031127.1:6978-23423 GCA_905221635.1 Symbiodinium sp. CCMP2456 | reverse complement strand
TTAAGCCCATGGGCCCCTAGTATGGGCCCTTAACCCTGGGATCCTTATACACCTACTATATACCCTATATGTACCCTTAAGGGTCCATATTAGGGGCCCATACTTCTAACCTTAGATTCTTCGACTTTCAAGTTCTTTAGGGGTATAAGTCTTAGGGTGTAGGGTTTAGGGGGTTTAGGGTTTAGGGTTTAAGGTTTAGGATTTACCAGGACCCCCCAAGGGCCCTTTAATCGAGTCCTTATGGTCCTTAATAATGGGTAGTTAGGGCATAGTAGAGGGTAGTTGGTCTTCCTCGGCTTTCAGGTTCTTTAGGGGTTTAGGGTTCATAGGGGTTTGGGGGTTTAGGATTTATAGGGCTTAGGGACGAACCTGGTCCCCTTCAGAACCCAAAACCCTAAACCGTATCATCAAGTATTCAGGTTTCTAGAGCCAGGTTCTCCATTGCCCCCTTCAAAATAAAGGTACTGCAGGTTCCTGCTATTCGTGTTTTATAAGGGAAGCCAAAACTCAAAAGGGCCCAGGGGCATTACTGAAAGCAAGGGAACCGACATACAGTAGGGCATGTCGTATATTCATACTGCGGGCCCAAATTAAATATTCAACAAGGACTACTTTACTGCCAACATATATACTAGATGAACACATGGACCCTTAAGCCTTAAACCGCCTTAATTCAAAAAACCCTAGACCCTGTAGAACCTTCATAGAACTCTTATAGTGCACCCTTACAAGAACCCCCACACTATACCCCTTGGTGCTTGCAGGCCTGGAGTAGGCTGCGCAAATCTTGCAGATCTGCTTGTGCATCTTCACACTCCTCCACATCAATAGTTTGGGTTTAGGGTTTAGGGTTCTAAGGTTTATTGTGTATAGGGTTTAAGGTTTCGGGTTAAGGGTTTAGAGTTTAGGGTTGCAGCATCCACATCAACATTGCATCCCCAGCAGAAACAGGTCGCGATCCTACAAATAACGGTGGAGACGGTGTAGGGTCTTGGATATACTTCTAGATTGCCTTAATCTTTGTGCAGGTACATCGCTTACTCTATATCGGCCTAATTCAGCTGATGAAACCGACATCTCGCAGCTACGGGAGTCGACACGATGTCACCATGCTTTTGCTTGACTTTGACAAGAAGATCACAGGCGGGAAACTGCCCAGCATCAAGCCCGAAGCCCCCTAAAGCCTCGAATCAAACCCATAAGGGTCCATGCATCTACATAGCTTCTGCTCTGGGCCGACAGTTCTAAGTATATGCTGTATACTGTATGGGCGCATGGACCCTTGGTTGGGGATCATGGACAACGCTCTGAACCGTAGCTCCTTAAACCCAAACTATAAGGCTCAACAAACAACCAAATAACATGTTTCAAAATTCCTCTAAAGAGGGGGTCCACATTGGAGGGCGTATATAACCCAATTCTCCCCTAGTCTCCCAGGAGCTTGTGTGAGGTTCCCTTCAATCTTCATAGGGCCAACTTCAATTCATGAACACGTCTGTCCTTAGGTGCAACACATGCACCTCACACAGTGCCTTGGTACGGCAGTTGAACAACTGCTAACAGAGATGCAGCAGAAACGTACATTCGGAGCCGTAAAACCCTCCATGCTCATATGGAAGGATTGCTGACAATCAAGAGCATGAAGCCACATCTGTGCTCCTGCTGCAGACTCAAGCACTCGGCCTGAGACAGGGCTTCGTGTGTAGTGTTTAGGGCACGAATCCTTGAAGACCAAACGACCCTTAAAAGTACGGCTTAACTTGAACCCCTATATGGTATATGAACCTCAAACCCTTTTTTGGGCTCATATCGTCTCTAAGGATGGGCGGTTTGCGTGTCAATCCTTCGGCGGGCTCTGAAACCTGGTGGTATGGATCGTGAATTCTTTGTCTCTTGGCTAAGCAACTTTGGTTTCAGCTACCCACATAGTCACAAGAGCATTCTGATTGCAGCGATATCAGTTTTCGGTCATCAACAATTTTCCTTCGAAAGGCGCGGAGGCCGTAGAGGTTTATTGATCCTCACGTCATCTCGCCTTCGGGGATGTCTTCCAGGGTGACCTTGCGCGGATTAGTGTTTCGGGTTTGGGGTTTACAGCAACGGCCAGGCGTCGGATGCGCATCCAGCTTGCCGGCGTCGTTTGTCGCGGTCGTTTTCGAAAGGCCGAGTCTTGCGTGCATGGGCAACACTGGCCAGAATGCATCTGCGGCTGCGGCCATCTACAAAGGATATCGTAGAACAGTTTTCTGCAATCATTCTCGAAAAAAGCCGAGGCGCTGCAAATAGCTTAAGGTGCTGCCCCCTGCTGGTCACCTAAACCCTAAACTCTGAGCCCCTTAACACCCTAATCCCCACCTGTAGCCTGAGCCCCTACACAACACTATGTTATGACAGCTCTTATAACTTAAAGTAAAAGGTGTCCGGATTCACAGTCAAACCCGACTTAGATAGTAGGTGAATCACAGGGCATAGATCCTCAGGCAGCAGTTTATATAGGGTTTTTATGCAGTTTAGGCTCCCCCAAGCCCTCACCACCAAATCCTGGTCTAGATCTTGACTGGGCTATAAAACTCTAGACAGACCTCATCACACTAAACCTTGAACCCTCGCAAGCCCTAGACCCCAAAGCCTAAACCCTGAATCCTAAACCGAAAACCCAAGACCCTGAACCGCAAGCCCGAAGAACTCCTACCCTAAACTCGAAACCCTAACCCCTAAAACCCTAAACCCGCAACCCTAAACCCTAAACCCTAAACCCTAAACCCAAACCCCTATAAATCCTAAACCCGCAACCCTAACCCCAAAACCCTAAAAACCCGCGCTCTGGCAGAGCCTGGAGCCGCCTCCGCTCGTTGACGCCGCGCTCGTGGCGTTCGGACAGCTCCTTTGCGGTTTAGGGTTGGTTTAGGGTTTAGGGTTTTTTGGGTTTAGGGTTTAGGGTTTTTTGGGCTTGAGGTTTAGGGTTTAGGGTTTCGGGATTAAGACTTCGGGCTTAGAGCTTATAAGGCCTAGAATTAAAGGCGGTTCACGATTTAGGGCTTAAGACGGCTGAGGGTTTAGGGATTAAGACGGTTTAGGGTTTGGGTTTTAAGGCTTCTCTAATCATAAGACGTTATAAGGGTTTAGGGTTTAAGGGTTCCTGTTTTAAGGCCTCGATAAGAATGCTATTGCTGTAAGGGTTCGGTTAAGTTCAGGACAAAGGGCTTAGGGTTTGTTTAAGGATGTTGAAGGGCTAAGGGTTCCTGTAAGGGTTCTTTTGAGATTAGGGTTTAGGGCTTAAGGGCTCAATTGGGTATTGGGTTCCCGTAAAGGTGCCATTAAGGGTTCTATAAGAATGTTGCAAGGGTTTAGTGTTTAGGGCTTGGGGTTTTAGGATTGCTTTAGGTTGGGTTCTGCTGAGCTACCATTACCAGAAGTAGTTCCGTAGGGATGTAGGGTGGGGTTTAGGCGCTTGGGGGCTTAGGGCTCATTCTTTGCATTCTTGGAATCACACACGGGCTTTTTCCCTTCCACCAGGGTGTTAATAGGGGTTTAGAAGGCTCTAAGGGTTCGGCCAAGGGTTCTATCGGGGTTCCGATAGGGTTCTACAAGTACAAGGTCTCTCTGAAGGCATGTGGGGGGATGTTTTCAGCACCCAAAAAGGGCCGTCACCTGCAGCATCCTACGCTATGGCACTACTGCATACTCTACAGGCTTTGAAAAATGCAATCGGCAGTAACTCAACTCGGCGAACTCCGCAGCGACAGTACAGGCGTCAGCCATTTGGAGCACTAAGTCCTCGGTCTTCGCGGCGAGCCCTAAAACCTACCCGACCATGTCTCGGGCAAACCCCTCGCATCAAAAGTAGGTGCCTTCACGAGGTGCCGGGGTGCACATGGACCCAGTACGTGTAGGAGCTGTCCATGTACTCCACCCGCTTGGCGTAGCCCGGGATGTGGGGTTTGATGTACAGCATGTTGTGATGGCTGGCACTTGAGGGTCTTGCAATTTGAGGTTTGTCGATTTTGGGGAGCTTAGGGCTTCAGGTTTAGAAATCAGTTAGAAGACTTATAAGGCTTAAGTAGAAGTTAGGGTTTAGGGCTTCTATAGAAGTAATTATAGGGCTGAAGGACTTTGGGGAGTTTAGGGCGCTTAGGGCGTTTTGGGTTTAGCGTTTTAGGGAGTTTAGGGTTTAGGGAGTTTGCGTATATCAGGTTTGCAGGGCTGAAAGGGTTGGATTTAGGGTTTAGGGTTTAGGGAATCAGAAGTATGCCCTAAACCCTAAACCCTAAACCCTAAACCCTAAAGCTTGCCACTTCATCCTTAGAGCCGTTGCACACATTTACAGAATTAAACAGCCCTTAGACCCTACCTGTACCCCTAGACCCACAACCTTAAACCTCAAACTTTTGCCTTAAAAAAACCCTAGACAATGAATCCTAAAGCCTAAACTCTAGGATCCTAAACCCTACAACCCAAACCCTAGAACCCATCAACTACGGCCTCAGAAGCCGCCATCTGAATGCCCCCGGGCTGCGTCTCGAGATACTATATAGGGGCCTTAAGAATTACCTATACTATTTTGAAGGTTCCTTACTATAGTTCTAGTATAATAATATACGGCTGCTGCTGTCTGTGGCTCCTTAGNNGGGCTGTCATGCGTTGGTTTGGAGTGCTGGGGCTGAGGTTCAGGTGCCGAATCCTAGGCTGCTGCTGCCTGTGCACACGGCTCTTTTTCTACCAGGAAGATGGCGTTGGCGGTGAAACGTTTCTAGCCGTGGCGTTGGCCGCGGCCTTGGCCGTGGCCGCGGCCTCCGCCGGGCGCCCGGAGGATGGGGTTGCTGCACCGGTCCGCTCGCGGTTGACCTGAGTGTGTAGGCTGAGCTGAGATTATGTGGGCATGAGTCCAGATAATGCCGCCCAGGCGCTGTCGTTCCACAAGTGGCGAAGGCACTGCTGGCACCTGTAGCACGGGAAGTGCGTGGTCCGGTATGGCGCCCTGGCCTTGGCCTTGGCCTTCGGTGCAGGTGGTGGGGGTGGAGGTGGAATGGGGGTTTGGGCGGGATAGTGAAGGTTGGGTGTGGTGGTAGTGGGCGTGTGGTGGATGCTATTGCCGCTGCCGTTGTGAGACGGCACGGGTGGCTGTATGTTGATTGGGGTGAGGTAGATGGGTGGTCCAAAGATTGTGGGGGTGGGGAGGGTGAGGACGTTGGCTGGGTTGCTGACTCGGTGCGGTGGCGTGTTGCTGCCACTGGGCTCCGTCAGTGTCTGGATGGGCACCGCATTGTCCGGCACGAATACCGTCGGCTGGCTGACCTGAGGTTCGGCTGTATGATGCGGCGTAGATGCGAAGGTTGAATGACGAGTTGCCCTCTGCTTCTTTGTCGGACTCGCATCGCCGGTGTTCTCGCAGTCCTTGGCATGATGAGTTGGGGCTAGGCACTGCACGATGTGAACCGCTAGCCAAGTGACATCTCCACGCTCAATGAGCGGCGCCGCGGATGCCAGGAAGTCGATGCTGCTCTGGGCCTTGGTGCCAACGAGTAGGGCAGATGTGGTGTTTAGGGTGTTTCATGCTTGCAGGCCGAGTGGCGGCCATTTTCACCAGGCGATGCTGCAGGGGGTTGCCGGGGATACTGTCCTTTTTTCCTGCTACTCCGCTCTTAAAGGAAACCCAGAGGTCTAAGTACCTACTTATCATTATACCCCCGTAGGCCCTAGCGTCTAGGGCTTAGGGAAAATACTGTCTATACATTTAAGGGTTGAGGATTTCCGAAAGGACTGTAGCAGTCCCCTCTCTAGGATTTAGGGCTTGTGGCGTTTTAGGGAGGGGCCGCGAAGCTTCGCAGATCGGTTGAAAGTAAGGGCTCCGGGGGTACGTTTCAGTGCATAGGAAAATTTATCGGTTCAAAGCCTTTAGATATCTAGACCGATAGATAGAAACAGAGGTCTGTAGACATAAAGATAGACAGAGGCAAGCTTTGGCGGTTCAGAAACCTTTGCTTCTTAGCTTGTCTCGGGCTTAGGTGCGGGATCTCGCGAAGGGCTGTGGCTTGAACTGTGAGACTTTTGGGGCTTTCGGCTTACCAGCCCCGCGGAACCAAGATCCCACACCACAGCATTTGAGAGGGTTTAGGGTTTTAGGGTTCAGGGTTTAGGGTTTTAGGGTTCAGGGTTTAGGGTTTAGGGTTTACCCTAGAAAATCAGACAGACAGCTACAAAAGCTTCTTGACTTCTAGACCTGGGAACTGGTTGATGGCAACCAACATCAAATCGAAATCCAGAGAGCCCGAAAAGTTGGAGCTCTGGCTGCCGCAGCCCTAAACCCTAAACCCTACACAATTAAAACCCCCTAAACCCAAAGCCCTAAACCCTAAAACCCCCTAAACCCTACACCCTAAAACCTAAACCCTAAAACCCGGCTCAAAAGGACCAAGTGATTAGGTGTTTGAGTTGAGGATCCTAGGGGTCTATGTGCCCAAATAGTATTTGCTTTGGCCCCCAAGAGTACCGACATATGGACTATTTTAAGGCCAAAGGGTTTAGGGTTAAGGCAAAGTATTGGGCTACTTTAAGGCCAAAGTATGTGGGTAGTTCTCTAAAGTAGTACGGAACCCTTATAAAAATGTCCCTAAAAAGGATTCTAATTTAGAAAACTACCCATGTACTATTTGGCTACATGGACCCTTAAACCCTATGGAACCCTTACAGAAGAAACCTGATGCTACACTTACAAGGCGCCCTTAAAGGAACCCTTTAGGGTTTAGGGTTTGGGGTTGAGGTTTAGGGTTCAGGGGTTAGGGGTTTAGGGGTTTAGGGGCTTGGGGTTTAGGGTTTAGGGTTTCTTAAAGGAGCCCGCAGGCACAGGGAGGGGATGAGCAACGCCGGTTTGTATTTTGGGGCCTTTAAAGGTCTCTTCTATATCGCCTTCAGCCGGAGGATGGGACCTGCGTCTTTATTAGAGTTTTGTGCAGTGGCTTTAAGGGTTTAGGGCTTAGGGTGGATCACGTTTCAGGGTTTAGGGATTAGCGTTTAGGGGCTCTGAACCTACCTTTGGTCTCCATTGTGTCCACTTTCGGATGGCGAGTGTCATGGTTAGGATCCTGTATTCCAAGGCAACAAGAACTGCAGCGGGTACTAAATATAAGGTCCTGGAGAATAAGTGCGGGGTTTTGAAAGTATTTTCTTGCATTCAGAGCGGCACTCCTAAGGCAGTGTATTTACTAGTTGTTCAGGTTTCCCTAAACCCTGAACCCCGAAGCCCTAAACCCCTAAAAGTTAAACCCCTAAATGAAGCCCATACCCCTAAACCCTAAACAGTCAGTCTCTGGCGTGCTCTTGTCATTCATGGTCATGCGTCCTAGTGTTGAGGGCTTGAAGCCGAAGGCTCCACGTACCCCTAAACCCTAAACCCTAAACCCTAAACCCTAAACCCTATATAGTACATGCTTAGGCCTCGAAGGGGTTCCTATATAGGTAACTCAAGGCTTCAACGCGCAAGTATATATTATATAATGTAGGGGCCTTAATAATTAGAATAGGGTTCTGGGGGATATTATACTACAGTTGTAAGAAGGAAACCCCCCAAAATAGCATAGGTAAGTAGTAATTATTAAGGACCCTATATTAAGTACATGGAGCCTCAGGCTGAAGGTTTAGAGTCTGGGGCTGCGGGCACCTATGGGGTTCAACAGTTTAGGGCTTAGGGTTTAGGGGTTTAGGGTTTAGGGTTTAGGGTTTAGGGTTTAGGGGTTTAGGCTTGAGGATCCAGGATGAGGGTGTCAGTCAAGGCTTCTCTGTTCGGATCGAGTGGATTTGGCTTGATCGTCATTCACAGCGTTTGCGGGTGTCCGAAGTAAAGCTATTCAGAGTCAGGTTTAAAGGTTTAGGGTTTAGGTATCCTGAGTATGACCCCACTCACAACCAGCAAGCCCGAACAAAGAACAAATCGGAAACCCTGGTCACGAAACCTTAAGCCGTAAACTCCCATCTTCCTTAATCCACTCATTCCTGGGAGCCGAACTGTTTCCCAGACCTTCCGAAGAAGGGCTGTGGCTTTTTATGTCAAGCACTTAACCCTAAACCCCGAAAACCTAAAACCCCAAAGCCCTAAGCTAACAAAGAAACGCATGCTGTCGGAAGCTTGGGTGATCTCCTGTTGCAGAGGCTCGATTCTGGCTAGGGCATGTGCCTTGAACTACCAAAGCCTACTTTTGGGTAGGGTCCCTAACACCTCTATATCTTGCTGTACAATCATAAGAGCATACAGAAAGGCAGGTTATGGCAGGTGCTTGCACGCCAGGTCTGCAGCAGCCAGAGCGAAATTAGAGCTCTCAACCGCGACGGGGTGCTGATTCACAACCCGGGGGATTCGCCGCAAGATGCGCTCTTGTCTATAAGCTCATCCAGAATATGTTCTGGCACATTAGAGTCTACTCTATTATATTATGTAGTATATTATACTACATTAAGCGTCCGCGTACCATCATAGTAGGTTCTTAGCAGAGATTTGGGCCCCGAGACAAAACATACATCATACTGTGACTTGAACCCTTTAGGCTTGGCTCTGGACCATAACAAGGTCCAGATACGGGCCCTGCTCCGAGGCGGAAAGTGTCGAATTCGGCATCAAGCCTCTGACTGAGAAGAACCCCATTAGGGGTTTAGGGCTGACGGGTTGAGGGTGTAGGTTTTAAGGCTTAGGGGTTTAAGGTTTAGGGTTTAGGGTAGCCGAGAGCTAGAAAGTTGCCCTGAACCTTACAACCCAAACTTGCGGCAAACACTCGTCGTTGGAGGAGTCATTGGCACCTTTGTATGCAATACAACAAGGGCATAACTTTGGTCCCTTACGAATTGGAACAGGCTTTTTGCTGTTGGAGGATCATGTAGCATAATCATGTCGAGGCTATACGTGGCTTACCTTTGAACCCCTCCTAAAAGTTAAACTTTTAGCCTAGATACTACAGTTCATATAGAAACCCAAAAAGTTAAAGTCCTAAGAGCCAACCAAAAGAACGCCAAGTATACATAAGGTGGTACTATGACTACGGCTTCCGACTCCAGAGCAGGCTGTAGAGCTTAGGGTTTAAGGTCTTGTGATCGAGGGGGTAGGATGTTCGGGGGTAGGCGCCCGGGGTTTAGGGACTATTACCCTAAACCCTAAACCCCTAAACCCCTAAACCCTAAATCCTAAACCGTAGTGTGAGTTTGGTTAGGTAGGTGTTTGCCAGTCTTGCAACCGTCTGAGCAAGCGGCCGGAAATTCTTTCACGACGCCTGCTCGAGGGAACGAGACGTTGAGACCGCCCTCCAAACTCCAATCTTCCAGCAGTTTAGGGTTTAGGGTTTAGGGGTTTAGGGTTTAAAGTTTAGGGTTTAGGTTCAGGGTTTAGGGGTTAGGGTTCAGGGTTTAGGGTTTCGGGTCAGCACTAGCATGTCGAGAGGACTATTCACAAAGACGAATACGCCTGAACCAAGCCCACAAGATCCATCGAATTTGGGAACCGCCTAAACCCTAAAGGCCCTAAACCCCACACCCTTCTTCGGGTGTTTCGGGAATCTAACCTCTTGGAGTTAAACCCTAAACCCTAAACCCTACGGGAATCTAACCTCCTGGAGTTGGAGATGTTTAGTACTGTACAACCCGCTCCCAGGACCTGGAACCACTCGAAGATCGAGCCTTAACTAAGAAAATCAGGTTTAGGGTTTAGGGTTTGGGGTTTAGGGTTTAGGGTAGTAAACTAAGGAGTCGTGAGGAATCCTTATTGGTAAGTTGTAAATATCCAGGCTCCTGAATTACATCATACGCACTGACTCCTAGAGACCTCCGAGGTAGGATCGGGAAATTCTAGAGAGAGCCCTAACCTGACGCCGCTTGCCCTTGCAAAGCTTTAAGAAGCAAGCTTGTCAGCTTGAAACTTTCCCTAAACCCGAGACCCTAAATCCTAAACCCTAAACCCTAAATCCCAAGCCCTCAATCCTAAACCCTAGGCCCTAAACCCGAAATCCTAGACCCTGAACCCTAAACCCTAAATCCCAGACCCTAAACTCTAAACCAGAGATCCTATACCGTAAATCCTGAATCCTAAACCCTAAACCCTAAACCTTAAATCCTAAACCCTAAACCCTAAGCCCTAAACCCTATAAGCCCTAAACCTTAAACCCTATATGCCCTATAAACCCTGAACCCTAAACCCTAAGCCCTAAATCCTAAACCCTTAACCCGAAGCCCTGAACCCAGAGCTCCAGGGTCCCAGGAGAACTGCTTCGAGGTTCGCCCTCAGCCTCTCATCGTGCGTCCCCTGCAATTGAGATTCAGGCTGTAAGGGCTGCAGGGATGAAGGTCTTAGGGGTTCAGGGATTGAGGGTTTAGGGGTTCAGGGATTAAGGGTTCAGGGGTTAAGGGTTTAGAATTTCAGGGTTTAGGGTTTAGGCTTTAAGGGTTTAGGGGTATAGGGTTTTATGGTTTACGGTTTGGGGTTTAGAGTTTAGGGTTTGTGGCGGTTTAGGGTTCCGGGTTTCTTCCAGGGCCTTTAATACTTTAAGAGCGCTAAACTCATCTTAGGGTAGAGGGGCTTTGAGGCCTTGGAGCTCTTCGGATTTTATGCTATAGGGTCTGAGGTGTGAGGGTTTGGGGGTTTCGGGGTTTAGGGTTAATGGTTGGGGTCTAGGCTTTAAATTAAGGTTCTGGGCTTTTGCTACAGCCAAATATCTTAAAGGTCACTATGCTGAATAGGGCTTCAGGCTGAAGGTTTTGCACATCAAACAAGTAGGGTCTAGGATTTAGGGGGTTAGAGCCTCCGGGAGAAAGTATGGTTTACAAACGCTTATTCCACAACTAGTTGAACTTGAATTCCTGAATCCTCGGCCTGATCCCACAATCCCGTAACCCAATCCAAACCCAAAGGCTCTAAGGACACACATTCTAAGGGTGTTGGGCCCAAAGACCGGGAAAGAATCCAACACACCCCGCCGAATTCGAAGCTTCTTTGAACCTACCGAAACCTCTGCAAGCACACCGTGTACCGACACCATCCGACACCCACAACCTCTGAAACCCCAAACATCCTAAACATTTAAAGGCTTACAAGATTCGGATTAAAGGTTGAGGGTAGCTTCCTAAACCCTAAGCCGTGCCTCCAAAAAGAAGACCACCTCCGCCACCTTTCCCGGCTTCCGATCGCGCATTGGTGCGCCTAGGCTCGTCTATCAGGCAGCAGCAATAAACCCTAAACCCTTCTGAGTTCAGTGTGTATAGGATTCTCTAGTTTTAAACGGCCCGATAAAGAAAACGGAACAGGGCTTTTGGAAATAACTATCATGGAATATTACAACTACATAGGGTCTGCTGTTACTCGTTACTATAGTTATTCCGACATCTATACTCGGCTTAAAACCCTAAACCTGATAAGCTCAGGACCATAAACCCTGCTCCATGCCCAAAAGATCCCGACACTCCTCTTTGCATCTCAGAGATTCCAGGCAGCTGCATGATGGGTCCTAGGATCCTTGCTGCCCTAAGGCTTCAAGTTTGCCAATCGTAATGTCCGGGCTTTCATAATTAGAATAGGGTTGCGGGGGTTCCTTATTATAGTTATAGAATAATATACCCCCAAACCCTATTCTAACTATAAAGGCCCCTATCGTACATACTTCGGAGTTTTCAAGTCTATCAATAACTCCTGCTGTGGCTGCTTCGGGCTATCTGAAGGCCTAGGAGTACTGTAGGTCCAAATCTACTTCCACCTACCAAAACCTACTTCTCTGCAGGGTCCCTTCTCAGTCTATATTATGTGAAGGTTTACAACAAAAGTCCTACAACAAAACAGGCCATGATACCGTAGCAGGATACTGGCACCTTATTAAGAAACCCTGGACGTTTTTTAGGGTTCTTTATAGACATTTCGGTTACAGGACCAGGGTTTTGAGTCTGGTTCCTACATGGGTAGTTCCCTGCATTACGGTCCCTTCGAGGGTCCTTTTTCCAAGGGTGTCGCACTATTTTTGGACCTGAAAAGGGTCCCTAATTTAGAGCACTACCATTTAATACCGTTTTTGAAACCCTATCGAAGCCCTTAAAGATCCCTTTTAAGGCCCTTCGACGGGACCCTGGCTTAAAAAAATACCCGCATTACGCTGTCCCTAAAATTAAGTACATAGGAGGTCGGGGGCTCGGGATTGTCGAGAAACGAGTTACGGGTCGAGGGGTTTAGGGTTGTTTCTTAACACCGTTTCCGTCTGCCAGGAGTCAGGAGTCAGTCCTAACTTCCGGAACCCACTTTCTGGTTTAGGGCTTGGGGTTTAGAGTTGCGGGGCGAGGGGGTGTAGGGGTTTAGGGCTTTAGGGTTGAGGGTTGACATGTATAGGAAGGACCCTCAACCAGACTGGACACTTTGCATGCGGTGTTGTAGGCAAAGAAGTCCAGTTTGAGACGCCAGAGAACTTTCGTTGAGCAAGACGGTGCAAGCAGGGCCGTTGTGCGAAGAAGCCTGCCAAAACCCTCGTCATCTGGGGAGCATCCATGCGAAATCATGTTGAGAAGCGTAGACAGATTTCACCTTGGCGGGCTCCGGTCTGCGTGAAACCAAAGGACACTAAAACCAAAGAGTACTTTCGGCTTCAGCCGGCTGGGCACGGCAGAACGGAACACCTACGCCTTCCATCGTCATGCAGCAAGCCTGGAAGCACACGTCCAAGACGGCACCTACTGTACAAGGGCGTCCCTTCCCTGTCCCGGCAACAACTTTTCGAATCTTTGGCAGGCCTCCAACGGCGCAAGGCACGAAAAGAAGGCCTGGCTGTGCTTGGCACGGACACCGTATAACACCAAACGAAGACAGGACCTCCCAAGACAAGACTTCACACATGCCTGCGAAGCAGAAGGGGACTTGTGCCTCAGAAGGTCTCTCAGGCATAATGGGCCAGCATCAGTCAGCACACCAAAGCACAAAGTATGTTGGTAACACCCAAACATGACATCGCGGGTTGAACTGGCCTCACATTAATGGTGCATATTGTCAGGTAAATTATACGGATGCGACCAAAATATTCCAACTGGTTGACTCAACATGGCAACATCGGTTTCAGCATGCGCTCACGCCTGCGGATTTTCCGCGCTTAGCATGTGACGGAGACGAAGGAGAAGACTTCCGAACATCATGCATGCAGCTTTTATATACTGTAGGGCCCGGAGCCATTGCGATCTTAAAAACTATCTTATACTATATTCTGCCCAACCAATACTC
The DNA here is from genome assembly GCA_905221635.1 of Symbiodinium sp. CCMP2456. Classification (NCBI taxonomy): domain Eukaryota; class Dinophyceae; order Suessiales; family Symbiodiniaceae; genus Symbiodinium; species Symbiodinium sp. CCMP2456. The sequence goes on along the minus strand of CAJNDV010031127.1, from coordinate 10,201 downwards.
GAGTCAAACATGAAGGCCTCACACTGTTAGTCGGTGCGACTCCTTCTCAAACGACAGCTACACATTGTGCAACCCCGAAATGCGAGCGGCAGAAACGGATGTTGGAATATTAGACTCCGCTGTACTACAGAAGATAGCTTAGAACCTGGTTCGGCCAAAGCTAAAACCTTTTCAAGGCTCTTCTACTACATTACAGTTGATACTCTTGTAGATCCCATCGAATTTCCTGCTAAGTCCGTATAAATCCCACAGAAAATTCTTAAATGAACCCGTAACCCTATACCCTAAACCCCTAAACCCCCTAAACCCCTAAGCCCCTAAACCCTAAAAAAACCTAAACCCTAAAGGCCCTAAACCCTAAAAACCCCTAAACCCTAAACCCCTAAACCCCTAGGGCACCCTCGGCGCCGGACCGAAATCGGCCCGGCTTGGCCGCTGCAGGGGGAGGCCGGGGGATGTAGTCCGGCCTGAACAAGAAGGGATTCTTTAGGGTCTTAGGGTTCCTTCAAAAGGTTCCTAAAGGGGTCTATAAAGGCTACTATGAGGGTTTAGGGTTGAAGGTTGAGGGTTTAGGATTGAGGGTTGAGGGTGTAGAGTTTTCGGTTTAGGGTTTAGGGTTCAGCTTAAACAAGGTTTATGGGGCTTAGGGGTTTAAGGTTCAAGGTTTTGAGACTGAAAGGAGTGATTGGTTCAGGAATTCGTCGGTTTTCGTTGTCTGTACGAGGACTCGGGGGGCAGGGCTTTGGGCTCCTGCGGGGCACCTAAAGATCCCGATATCCCTTTATTAGGGAATGTACCTTAAGTTGTGGGGGGCTATAAATCGTATGGTTTCAGAAGGGGCCCCATGGCAGGCCGCTCTCTATGATTTACGGTATATTCCTTAATTATGGGTAACACGATATGAGGCGAGTCTCCGCAAGACCTAAATTGGGGTTCATAAGGGAATAGTAGCTTGCCCTGGGTCCTTATCCAGCGGAAGCCGTCATTGACCGCAATGAAGTCACGCTCCATGGAGCTGTCGACATGCCTCAGCCCTAAACCCGGAACCCTGAAGTGCAAAATCCCCAACCCTAAAGCCCAAAACTCTAAACCCCTAAACGCCTGGAACCCAAAACCCCTAACCCCCAAAACCTTAAACCCTAAACCCCTCAGCCCCCGAAGCACTAACTCAAACGTAGACATCCTAAAACCTAAACCCTAATCCTCCAGTCGTTCCCAAACCCCTGCGAGATTCCAAAAAGTAGATCCCTTAAAGGGGGTTCCTATACAGTAGTCTTTACCAGTATATAGGGTCCCAAATTTAGGGCTCAGGGTTTAGGGGTTTAGGGTTACTAGGGTTTAGGGTGGGTGGGGGCGCCTATACAGTACTAGTATTCTTTAGCAGTATAGGGTCTCAAATTAGGGATCTACCTTCTATCTAAGGTTGAAACCATGGGCCCCTAGTATAGGCCCTTAACCCTGGGATCCTTATACACCTACTACATACCCTATATGTAGCCAGATAAGGGGCCCATACATCTAACCTTTGCTGCTACATGCTGCCGCAGGTCTGGGTTAGGATGTAATGCAATCCTCGCCTCGGCTGCGCGCCCGGCGGTGGAGTTGAGAGCCTGGGCGTCTACGGCTTTGTGCGTGCCTTAATGTAGGGGTCTTCACAATTAGAATGTTTTTTGGTTGCGGGGGAGATATTATAGATATTATACCATAAGTATATATAATGAGAAACCCTAAACCCTAAACCCTGTTCTAATTGTTAGGTTTGAGGATCCAAGGTTTAGGGGCTTTGATGGTTCAGGGGGCTTAGTAACGATAAATCTACGGGTACTTGTAGCCATATTTACATCTGCTGACTATACGTCCCCGGAACCTCTGAGTAGGGCTATGGCTTGACAACGTTTCTTGCTAAGTCTGACCTTTTTTTGGCTCACTTGAATGTCTGTATTCTATCACACACAAGGCTTCGTGCAATTACTTTGTACCGTGTTGGGTTTCGTACGGGTGCTAATATTCATTTGACAGGCCGTTCCAGGGTCTCGCAGGCTTTGTTTCCGGACTCATACCCTTTTGTGAACTTTCAATATGGTAGGAATTCATGAGATTTCGGGAATGCTACGACGCAAAACAGAATAACCCCGACCCGCTACGGTAGCTCAAAAAGGGTTCGACGCCTCATGGACGAAAGCCTGGAATTGGGCAGTCTGCATAACAAGCTACCATAAGTGGTGCAGGAGCTCCGGGTAGGTTAGAAGCATGAAGGGTTTAGGGTTTAGGGGTTTAGGGTTTAGGGGTTTAGGGTTTAGGGTTTTAGGGTTTAGGGTTTAGGGTTTAGGGTTTAGGGTTTAGGGTCGTGTTAAGTCCTCAGTGGGTTCTCAGTTCTCTTGTCTCATCATCTTGGACAAGCCGATCTGGCACCCTCACCGGGCCTTTTTGACTAAAGCACTGAACTCAGCCTTGTAACCCAAGGCCCTAAACTGTGAACCCTAAGTAGACGCCTGGAGCATCTCTGCCTGAGCCCCAATGGACCCCGAGGTTGTTTCTGCACGCCGGAACGAACGTGCACGAGACTGGGCATATTAACCCGAAGGTCTAAACTCAAATACCAAACCGACGCCAGGAGAATAAGCCCTGGGTTGTTTCTGCACAACGGGGCGATGGCGTCGCTGTCTGTGAGACTTGCAAAGCAGCTGGCCATCTTCGATGGCCAATGCTGTAACGATGCATCGTTCTGGCATGCTTACTGTGACAATGATGTAGACCCCTGATTTAAAAAAGAAGCAACTCTGGTGTCGTTTACATCTTCGATTATGGTAATCCCTACTATACTCCTTGTTGAAGCAAAGGGCCTAGTCAGGGGCATACACTGCGACTAACTTGATCGAGAACCCAAGGTACACATCCCTGACATCCATGTGAAGAACCTCATGTTGATAGCTGAGGCTTAGGGTTGAATTTGAATGCGATACTTGCATTAGGTCGGTGACATGCCCTAAACCCTAAACCCTAAATCCTAAACCCTAAACCCTAAAACCTTAAACCCTAAACCCCAGCTTCTGTTTTATTGTTCAGGGCATGTTGGGTTTGTGGTTGTCATGCGCATACCGCCTCTGGGTCTCAGACCGCACCTCTGACAGAACCAAGAGACCATTAGGGTTTAGGGTTTAGGGGTTAGGGTTTAGGGTTTAGGGAATATAGGGGCCTTGAGAATTAGAATAGGGCTTTGGGG
>CAJNDV010031126.1:19195-41251 GCA_905221635.1 Symbiodinium sp. CCMP2456 | reverse complement strand
GGGTAGGGTAGGGTAGGTAGGTAGGTAGGGGTAGGTAGGTAGGCAGGTAGGCAGGCAGGCAGGCAGGCAGGCAGGTAGGTAGGTAGGTAGGTTAGGTAGGCAGGCAGGCAGGCAGGCAGGCAGGCAGGCAGGCAGGCAGGCAGGTAGGTAGGTAGGTAGGTATGGCATGTAGTTACCACACTCTCCCCAATCCGTATCTCAGGCAGTCTCTGGAAACGTCATCGGCCCCCTCCACAAAAGGTTCAAGAAGGGTTACATGAAAAAACTGCTGCCAAGTCGGAAACTATTGGGTGTGGTTTTAAGTCCAATGGCAGCGGAAGGGTGGGACGGCTCTTGCACGGCGTGGAAAGTGCAACGAAAAGAATGGCCTACCGCAATGCAGAGCACGATCTGCTTCTTGCCTGGAAAGGGGCAGCGGTCTTCTTCTGTGTGGGGCACAGGGAAGCGACACAAGGCTCTGGATGCTTGGCCAATTACCTCAGGTGCGCGGCTTGGATCTGCTGCCTGAGCAAGAGCGCCTGTAGAAGGGCATCCACACACCACCCATAAACATTCATGTGAGATTGAAACCATTTGCACACACGACTGAGGCGTAGGTCTGGGACCGGGGAGGTGGCGGAACCCGCTTTGTAGGCCAGAGAAGCTTCATGAGCGTGTGAATGGAGGCGTTCGGTCCAACTGCCCTCGATGGCCCTCTGGCAACGACAAGCGAAGGTGGAGGGGTGTTCCAAGTCAGGCCAGTGCTCGGAGAGCGGGTCGCTTATCCCAAGGCATGGTGCGTCAGCGCCCGTGCCTCCACGTTGGGGTTGGAGCTCACACATGCCTCGCCGCTTGCCGGGCTCTCTTGAGCCAAGTCTCCTCCTGCAAGCGCCACGAGATGCCGTGCCAAGGCGGCGTCCACCTCTTCGCTCGGGTATCGCTGCCGTGTTGGCCAGTGACGGCTGCAGGGGGCTTCTGTGTCGGAATGGACCGACGGACAAGGGACTGGACGATGGCAAAAACAAGGGACTGGACGATTGCAAACTGTTGAATCGGGCGTCAAAAGTCCGACCGGCTAGGCCCATCGACTTCCTTTCAAGAACCTACCACCAGAGGGGCTTGAAATCATGCATTTAGACGGCTTTGGTACTGAGAGCCTATACGGGAGCCTAGAAGGTGCCCGACAAAGTGGGAGATGGGCTCGGTGGACGGGATCTCGAGAAGCGAATGGAACGACAAAGGAAACACTGAATATGTGGAAAGAAGCGGACCTACGGCTAGGATACAGTCAGTCTGAGGGGAGAACAGACTGGGTGGGGGGGCGGGCGCTCGACGGGGAACCGTCTTAGTGCCGCCCGGTGTCCCGACACCGCCAGAGAGCCCGAAAAAGACCCGCCACAACCGGGGGGGTAAAGGTCTAAATTAAGGACAACCCGGTAACCCCTTCCTTAAATCCATGCAACACCACCTGCGACGGCAGAAAAAAAAAAACTAACCACGAAGCAAAACCTAAAGCCTTGATCCTGCCCCTCCGAACAGAGCATCGCTTAGGAACCATGTAATCCAGATGTCGGGATTCTCCAAACCTTGTGGGACACAACTGCTCCTATGAAAACAAATCCTCGGAATCCCCAAATTAAGGCCAGAACACGAAATCCTGTAAGACACACAAAACGTTTTCGCACTAGTCCTACTCGTGCACTGCGTTATGCGAAACAACGTCTAACCTGCTGGTCTTTGTTTTCAAAAAGAAACTTTTAGAGGAACGAGCTCGAGCTTCACTGCTTTCTGCGAGCCACAAGAACTCACGGAGGATGATGGATCCGTCCTGACTCCCGAGTCTATGTCTTTCAGAAGCACGCTTTCACCATGTGGCCTCAAAGGGTTTTGAGAAGGCTCCCTAAAGTTGGATGTTTGTATTTGACAAAGGACGCTTAATTTTCCGAACAACATTTGGGAAGTCCGGCTCGCCGCGTTTTTCTTTTAGTTGACTGTGCTTTCGCAAGCCTAAACATGTAAATGCCATCTAATCAGGACCACACCAAGGATACACAGCATGGCTGCCGTTCTAAACTTGGGTCCCTTGTAGGGAAGAGCCCTGCGTTTTGCAAACTCCTCGCCGCGCAGGAACACGGAACCCGAGTTCCTGACAAGCCCCACATCATCCTGACTTCATCCTCACAGCCTGTCGACCAATATCAGGGGCCCGAAGGGAACCGTCGCGCACATAGAACTTGGGGTGCAAAGGTCGCCGCGGTCCTTTAGATCGCTTTGCCTTTCGAAGATCTTCTTCAGCATCAAGTACTCCACTTCCTGATCCCAAATGCAATTGGGGGCTGTCACCTACAGAACCCGTTGGGTGTGATAAACTTAACAAGTCCGCCAGCTACGAAATCTATCATGCTCCCTGACCTGCTGGGCCTGCTGGGCCCTAGGCAGGCTGCAAACCATGTCGGTCCAATGTTGGTTGACCCACTATAAACCTTTTGCAGCTGGCCTGCTGCGACTCCGCCAGCACGAACACTTGACCAACTTCACCACCCTTAACCCCTGAAGCCCTAAACTCCTACACCTAGAAACGCAAGAAGTCCGCCGCAGGGTTTCTGCACTCAGCGGCTCTCAAGGAATCTTGAAAATTCCTACGCCCCGCAGGTCCTTGAAACTCGCATACTTCCGGCTCTCGAGAGGGATCTGCTTACGCAGGTTCTCCTCACAGGAACGATAAATCCGGTTGCCAGAGTCCTTCATGCTCAAGATGAAGACATCGCAACCCCAGAACCAAATCCCCGTCCGCTAGTGTCGCGAAGGCGTCGAAATCGCCTGCAGCAGCATTGATCTCCTCGGCTTGTGCTTCCGCCTCGGTTCAAGGCTGAGGTGTACAGCGGTTAAGAGCGTCTCTAGGGCATTGTGATTTGGCTGTCACACTGGGGCTTCAGGGCGTAGCTCGCGCTTGCCCGGCTAAGTCAACGTACACAATTCTTCCGTACTCTCAGGTTCTTCCTGAGGTTTCGCTCTCTCCTTCTCTCTGTCTTTGCGGCTGCGAATTCCCACACTGCGCCCACCTGCCCCGCCCCGCCTTCCCCCAAGTTTGGGTCAACCTCAGACTCAGACTGCTTTCTGATCCTCGAGTTTGAGCCTTCTTGTTCAGCCCAGCGTTCGTAAACGCTGAATCAGAAGCTGTAGAGGTGCAATCTTTTACTTTCTCGCATCGTGTTGATGTCCGATCTATGTAGTGTTCTGCTTTCGAGCTGGGTTTCTGCTTTCCGTATCCTTGTATGACATTCTATAACACGTGGCATTCTTCTGAATGCCGGAGCTTTCGGGTCTTAAGTTTTTGCCAGTCCACAGCAAGCATGAAACGCTGCACTTCTTATCCAAAAAGCAACGGAAACCCCACGCTCGAAGCTCTAACCTTCCATCAATCTTGGGACCCTATGAAGGAGGACACTTGGCCACCGGACGAGCAGTCTGCCTAGGATCTCGGGGTGCTTGTTCAGACCTTGCTCTGCAGCGACAGGCTTAAGGTTGAAGGTTTCGGGCTTGAGAATCCTGCGCTTGAAACGGTTTCTACGCCCCTGAGTTGCGCATGCAGGCAGTCGAGCTCGGGCCTCATGATGTGGCGATCAGAGTTGCGGGGTTGCATGCAATCTTGCAAATATGCCAGTGTGATCATCAGCTGCATGCTGAATGAAGTTTAGCCTAACTCGAAATATCGAAATACCACAAGCATGCCAGCTGCCACCTTCAGTGCCATCTCTTAGCAAAGATCGCGTCGATTCTAATGGTTATCCATAGTTACTTAACAAATACCAGAATCATCCCTTTTCTGGTATTTCTGGTCAGCATACGCGGCCGTATATTGAATCTTTGGATCCTTTTGGGGGTCACCGTAAACCTCAAACCTTGCCAAGCCAGGGGCGGGCCTCATCTGATGGTCCTGTGTTCCTCTCCCTGTTCTTGGCCAACGGCATCCCTGAGCTCCACAAACCTGGGGTGAAGCCTAAACACCTGAGCCCCAGGCCCGAAATCGCCAAACCAAGAGTGAGCGGAGTGGAATGGAGTTGGAGGGACGTGGAGTGGCGTGGACTGGATTGGAGTGGAGGGGAATGAAGTGCGAGCGGAGTGGAGTGGAGCGGAGTAGAGTGGAGTGCAGGGGCGGCAGGGGGCGGTTTGAGGCGCCGGCCAGAGAAAATACAAAACAATCAGAGACTGCTATGGGACAGCGACTCGGAAACAGTCTACGCAATTCCTTCTTTAGACTATACAGGCCTCCAAGCTCAGTACCCTTAAGGCCTACATCCCGGGACAAAAAGGAAATCATACGTCCCAGGTCTCCGAGGCTTCACAGCACAGAACCCCCCAAAGCAACCCAGGAGCGAGAGTGGAGAGCCTTCTCCACCACCTGAAAAGCCTGCGAAGCTGTGTTTGCTCGTTTGAATTGAGGGTTTTAGGTTTCAGGTTTACGGCTTCAGCGCTCCAAGTTTCGGGCTTTAGAACTTTGGCTCAATTCAATTGGCTCGAAAGGCCTGCATAACCCTCACCCCGGACGTGTAAAGCCTGAGTAGCAAACATAGCACGACCAAGAGATAAATCAACTTGACCGCGAAACCCAGGAAGAAATCATTGCAACTTGATGTCTGGGAGGTGAAAGAACCCAGCTAAGTGGTGCACTGCTGATCCATAAAAACCTGCAACTTTCAAACTCGACCCTCAACCTGTACAAACGTCTCTGTGCTGCTATTGAAAAAAACTGTGTAGCCGAACTCATGCACTTCTTGGCAAGGTCCTGAAATCACCGATGGGCTGTGGAGGCATTGCTAGCTACAATATCATGTGCAAACACAAGACCTTCTCTGGAAACGTAAACCGGTCTGCCCTTGTCTTGTTGCCAGCGCGGTAGCTCTGCTGGGAGCCATGTGCAAAACTGCCGTGTGGCCCAAGCATCAAGCTTCATTCGCGGCATGTGAATGTTCAGAAGCCCGCGCCATGAGACGTGGACACAGTCTCCCCAGTCAGAATGCCAACTCCCAGGAGTCCGCCAGTCTCGCCACGGTTCTTCGCGCCGATCCACTTGGGTCAACATGGCAACACGTTTAGGCTCACCGTTTTGAGCTCAAGATTTAGGATCTGCTCCGCTTGACCACACAGCCAAAGCATAAACCCTACACCCTAAGCGTGTTTCGGCTCACGGCTTTGGGCTTAGAGCCCTCCCAAGCGCCTTTCGCCCACAGCGCATCTTGCCTGGCAATTCCCGCAGACAGATGCTGCAAATGATCGCGTAAACCAAGCAAGCATGGCAGCAGCAAAGGCAGGGTAAAGCGTTGCTTGAGATCGTACCAGAGTTCTGGCTCCGTCAGTTATGTTATCTGCACTTGGGGCAAGACAAAAGCCTAAACCTCCCTAGGCTCAGGCGGTCTTTTCCTGGACCGCTGCTAGAAGTGAGTCTTGAGCAGTCAAGCTGCGGGGTGAAACAAAGATGGCGTGACACATAACAAGTCCACGCGGTGTACATGTACGTGAGTCGGTGACAAATCGCACCCCCCTCGACGCGAAGCTCACGCTTGAAGAGCAGTTAGTTGAAGAGTGTAAACCGAACACTGAATGGACATCGAGCCACACCACCACGAGAAAAGAACTTTTCTGCGGGCCAGCATGCGGGCGTCACAATTGAGGTGCTCAAGCACATCAAGGACCAGTTCAGCTGCCCTATCTATCGATTCGAGGCGGCAGCGTCCTTCCTCGCACCATCCCGGGCATTTGAGCTGGGAGATGTCGTTAAACGAGGTCGTGGGCATTGACATGATATTCTTCAGAAAGCTGGTTTTGCTCAACTGTCCTTGCTGGGGAACGGGATACCAAGGGGTGGAGCCTCTGCCAGACAAAAGGGCCGAGACGGTCACCACTGCCTTGATGATCTCGTGGATCGGTCACTACGGCACTCCGACATTCACTGTGGCGGACCAGGGTGGTGAGTTTGGCGGGAACTTCTTCGTCGACGCCTTGTCGGATGCCGGGGTCAGCGTACACTTTATCGAGGTCCGCAGCCCCTGGCAGAATGGCCGCACGGAGAACGTCGGTGGAGTTTTAAAGGAGAAGCTGGCAACGGTCGTCGACGAAACGGTGGTCGATGGACACGAGATGAGAATGGCCATTACCGAGACGGTCTGGACTCGCAATCAGCACTACGACCCAGTGGCTTCTCCCCGAATCAAAGAGTCTTTGGGAACACACCCAAAGTCCCAGCTTCCCTGCTGACCGACAATGCCATCGACACCCACGGCGCGTCCGAGCGTGGCATCGCAGCCTCGAAATCAGAGCATGGCCCGACGAGCGCGGATGGAACACCAGGACCGTGCAGCAGTGCAACGGGCTGTGAGAGCCAACACCAGGACCGCAGACGACAAGCCTCCCCATGCCGGGGACACAGCTTTTGCGTTGTGGGACCTGATTTGCAATAGATGGGCAAACGCCAATTTGAGATCGTTGTGGTTGACCTTGCGGCTAGCTGATCAAGGCCTCACGGGAACCACGCCCGAGGAGCACCTGGGAGCCGAGCTCATCAAGGCCATTTCGAAGGACATGCTTGGGGGCCTCGAGACGGGCACGATCCGGAACTATCGCGGCATCGAAGGCGAGGGTGTCCCCGAGAAGCCGTTCGAGAACTCGGAACAAAACAAGCCACGCGCAAGCGCCGACTCGACACTATATCGACGAGGACATGGAGGAATAGGAGCCGAGCCCGCCAACGACGTGGATGTCATCTACTCCGCGTGTTGTGGCAAGGCGGCGATCAGCGACATCCACCGAGTGAACGATGTCGCGTACAAGCTCAAGACGCAGCCCCTCGCGCTGAAGGTGCATCCACTTAAGGAGTCCGGATCAGGGATTTTGACCCCTGCTTCGAACCCGAAGGGCACCGAGAAACCACAACACGGATGGCTGCAAGGCGTGACTACCTCAGCTCTCAATTCTGGGAGAGTTGCCGAGGTCAGCCTGTTGAGATAAAGGTCGCGAAGGATGCGGTGCAAGGCCGGGAACACTCCTCTTTGCGAGAGCATCTCCTTGAATACAGCTCTCGGGGCATTGGAGCGACGAAGCGCATGAAGATGAAGAACGAGGTCTACATGGCGAAGGAACGAAGAAGATCGGGTCGCATTGGAGATCGTGAGTATCAAGGACAGTTTGAGCAAACTTCAGGGAAGATTGCGATGGATCCCGCACAACACAAATCCGGCCGACCACCTGACGAAGGCTGTTGGGGCTGACGAGCAACCGCTCACGGAGTTCATGTTGTCCGGTAGTTTTTACTATCGAAACCGAGCACGATGCGCTCGATCGCGGAAAACAGAGTAGTGCTTTCCGGATGATGTCGAAGGCATAGCTCGGCTCACAAATCGTTAGGAGGTTGTGAAACCAGTTTGCAGTTCCGTGGTGAGCCCCGCTTGCTGTTGTGACTGATCACCTGCGAACCGCAGGCCTTGAGCCTCAACCTGCGAGAAACAATGTGTAGCTGTGCCTGGGATAGGGTAGTGTTATCAGTTCAACAAGCACGTGCGCAGCACACTTCAGGGAGCGATTCGTGTCGACATCTCGATTGAGCGTTTGGTCGCTGGAATGTCACGGAAACAGTCCTTGATTACCTCGGAGGAATGCCGCAGCGCCGATAGTGAAACACTACGGCTCTCTCTTCTTCAGCCCCTAACTACCATGCGCATTGGTCTGTTCACTGCCGTGAGGCATACCGGCAGTGCTTGCATACGGGGTACCCATCCACACTATGTTCCAAAGCAACAGCCGCGCGGTCCGATTGACGTCGGCAAAATCATGTGCACCGGCAGATGGACAATTCTGTCCTGACCATGCGAGCAAAGATGTCGCTCAAAACCGAAGCAGGTTCGATGGATGCCTTCCGCGCAAGGATCGTGAACGAGGAGGTGTTCAAGCTACATCTCTGACGATAACGATGCAGCGGATGCCAGCCGCTGCCGTCAAAGACGCAGAGCAGACTTGGAAAGCCTGAAAATCTCTCGACCCTCTCGGACACGAAAGGATCCTTGACCGTTGTGAGGAGGGACACGGCGGTGGCTCACAGCACTGTTCGAACTTGAAAGCCACAACACTGCAGCTCAGCATTCGCTTGAACATACCGGCTGCCTGGGGAGGTGAAGATGACTTGCCGCGCTCGAAAACGGTCTCAAAGTCACGAATGCACTCGTGAGCAGCCTCTACTCATGACGAACTGTCTCGGTGCGTTCCAGGCAGCAGGCAGACGAAACCCGAGACCCTCAAGCTCCTCTCGAGTTTGGTTGCGCAATCTCGCGGTGAAAGCTGTGACCGAAACCCGAAGACCGGTCCACTCCGTGGCTGTATTGTACGTCATTGAGCTAAAGAAGTACGGCTTATGGTGAGTGTAAGAATCAACTGACCAGGAAGCTGTGTCGGACTGGGTCCATAGCTCTCCCGTGGAGAACTTGTCCAGCGTCACGGACATGTTCAAAGAGTGCCCAGCGCTGTGAGCATCCAGATGTACATCGGCAGCAGTCTGAACACCGATGGTGACCGAAGACCACGTGAAACTCGGTGGCACTATCGAGCTGATCCAACGATTGACAAATAAACACACCTTGGGAATCTGTCGGGTGGGTCGCACCTGCCATGGGACCGTGAGCATACAGACCGAAGGCGACGATGCCAGACTGCTTCCGTTGAGGCTTCATGATGTCTCGCATCGACGACTGTCGCCCAAGCAGCACCCTCTGGACGACTCCGAGAAGGCATATCTGGACGCCATCGCGGGGGTAATCGATAAATTGCCCAATCCTGGAGAGATCGATCCCAGGCAATATCGGCCAGCCAGAAACGTCTTCCAAGCTCTTGGTGAGGAGCTCACGACTGAGCCAGATGCGGACGAGGAACAGGATGCGGATTATGCTCCGGCCTCGCAGACCAAGCCTACGCACACAGGTTTTTGGTTAAGGAGGCTGCGCAGCTTGGTCGACAGGCCGCCGTCACCCCTGTGATTGATGATGCTGACGATGACATGGAGGATGCTGACTTGGAGCCAATTGAGCCCGACGTGCCGCCCTCCCGACAGAGTCAGGCGAAGGATCGAGCTGCCTCTCCGGGTGCGTCAGGCGTCTCATACACTTCTTCGATCCCGCGCCGGCTGACTGGATTCCGGCAAAGCCCCTGGCAGCTTCTCTCCGACCTGTGCACCGATGGCCGGGGCCCTTTTGTGCTGGTCGCCGACGCACATCACTTTTCGGGGGTGGTGCAGATGCCTCTATGCATGTCGCGACTTCGAGTCCCACGGTTTTCGCGGCGACTAAGAAAACCTACAGCATCTGCCGCTGCTACCGCGGCGGCCGGTTCTTTGGCACAGGTGTCAGGCCCTTCGGCATTCGCGTCGGCCATTAAAACAATGGAGTCAGCAGCGTCTTCGGGTACCACCACGGCGTCTGATCCCTTGAAACCTGTCCTTGTCGTACGCCGAGATGTGCCGGGGGATCGCATCCACAAGCTCGAGGAGTACGCTGGCGATGTCATGGACTAAGGCGTGAGTGACTACCAGGCAGTCGAGGATTTCAGGCCCGTTTTCAGTTGCAGCCAGTGTGGGTCGAGACTTCGCCGACTCCTGCGAACTGCGCCGGAGTCGGCGGTGCTGCTCAGTGCTGCGAGTGCTGAGGTTCACCATTTTGGCTGCCAGCGACTCCTTCCAGACACCGCCGTTGCTTCGGCAGCTTCAGGCCGGAGACGACCTCCGCCTGATGCGCCGGCCTCATCGAAGAGGTAGGAGACGACATTCCCACGAAAACCTCCTGGTCCGTATCCCTGACCTGCTTCATCAGCCACTGTGTACAGAGATGGAACCTGACGTTGCACAGCTGTCGGGTCGATGCGATAGAACCCATCGGGGTAATGAGTCGGTTTCATGCACGCTTGGCAGAGGTGGAGCCCACAGGGAAAGAATGCCCCACAAGTAACCCATCTAATCGTAGGCATTTCCAACTTCTCCCCTCGCCCCTCGCTACCCTTCACGGCGCTGGCCAGGATACGTACACTCAGACACGGCCCAATGAAGGATAAACGGATGTCATGGCGGGCACCCTTCCTCCCGCCCAAGGGCAGCCTATTCACGACGCTGATCCCTTACGCTCGGCCGAGACCCATACCTGGCAGGGAGGCGCTTAATCCCGAGGCCGCGAGGTCTTCGCTTTTGCTGCCGGGCATGGCGTCGAGATGATCGTGTTCGCCATCGATTTGCACATGTGTGCTTACGGGCTCAATCACATCCCCTAGCATGCACTCCGATCGCACACTGCATGGACGTCGGGTCGATCACAACGGTCTATTCAAGCACATTGGCGGCCCCAAGTTCGGCACAGGAGCTGTCCCTCATGGATCTGAGCATCGGTCCTCTTCTTGTGATGGTGAAGAGACCTACTCATTTCAATGCGAATCGCCTCGGCGGCCGTCGCATTCTCATCGACGGCACCGATTCGTGCGTCTCAAATGAACATTCCGAGGTACAGCTGTTGCAAGCTATCGGGATACCTCTGGATGTCACTGATCGTTCGATGGGGCTTTACGCAAATGGAGCCAGCTCGACTCTCATTGAGATTGAAGATCCTTTCATCCTTTCATCAAACGCAATCAGTCTATCGTTGGGGTAACTCTTCAATCGCTCAAACCTTTCATTGAGGGTCTCGCGATCGTCAATTCGAAGTTCTGCGCTATCTCGTAGTCATCCGTGGCGACACGCTGTACTGCATCTGGGCTCAGGGCGTCTCGGAGCAACGGGTCGCCACTCAACACCCCATGGCCAGCCGGGGCTTGAGGGCAGCGGCCTGGTGCAGAAATCGGTGCACCAAAGCAAGCCCACGCGGCGGATGAAAGGACGCCGGACCGCGATGGCGTCGGTCGTCCTGCCCGGCCCTCGAGGGCCCGGGGCGCCCTCAGGATTCGCGAAAGGACAGAGGGCAGGTCGAGAAAATATCGGTCATGGAAGGTAGGAAAACACGGCAGTCACGGCAGGGCAGGCAACGGTAAGCAGCGATAGCAGCGGTGGCGGCAGGCTGCGGAGCGTGCAGGTTGCTTGTCATCGCGGCGGCGCAAGGCGGAAGCGGCACTTGCGGCAGCGAGACACTCTGATCGGCGGCGCGGCAAGCAGGCATGGCAGGCTAGGCAAGGCAATCATCAGGCCCCGCATCATTCCTCGCAACCGGTGTCACTAGTGAAGTACCCTCATCATTTAATTGCTCACTCGCGCTACTGGGCACAGATCCGAACGGGGCAAGTGGTGCCAGGATATCGGGTGCGCTTCAGAAGCCAATCGGATAGATGACCCGAGTGCAAAAGCGGCAGCAGGTCACAAAGCAGCGGTGCAAAGGATCGGATACCAAGCAAACAAGGCAAGAGCGAAGGCAGGGCAAAGCGTGCTTGAGGTCGTACCAGAGTTCTAGTTCCGTTAGGTTAACTGCACAGGCGCAAGACAAGTCCTAGCCCTCCCTAGGCGCAGGGGGGCCCTTCCTGGACTCTGCTAGAAGCGAGTCTCGAGAAATCAAGCTACGGGGTGAGACAACAATGGCGTGACACATAACAAGTTCACAGGGGCAAAACACACCTATCACGGGCTCATGCCGAAGAGCATGCAACGGTATTCCTGCGACACTGTTCAACAACCGAGCTTCCCTAAGTATGCTGGGGCGGCTAGAGCACCAGGCGTTTCGGTAGCCGGCCAAGTTCTGCTCCTGTCAGAGTTAAGAGGCATCGAGTTTCCACAAACTGGCCTGAGCACACTTGTGCGCACAAGCCCCAAAGGAGGCCGGAAGGATCTCTCAGCGTGTTACCGTGGCGACAGCGCGCGAGAGCTTCAGGTACGATGTGGGGGGTTCTAGCTATGTTCCAAGTGAAGGATGCTTCAGAGCTTTTTAATCCTAGGGGCTTTCGGCATTTCCGGCTGAAGCTTCCTGAGCTTAAACCTTTGGGCTCTTTCTTTCGATATTCAAGGTGTCGCCGACACCACTTCGGAGATCGTTATTCCAAATGCAACAGTCCCGACCAAAGAGAGCAGGCTCCGAGGTGCCGAGAGGCGGCTCTGGGTTCAAGCGACTGAGGTGCACCACTGAGGCTCATAGCAGGCTCTTCAGAACACCTTACAAAAACCCGCACCAAATCTCCGACAATAAGCTACCGAGGGACTCTATGAAAGAAGTTCCTAAACTTAAATCCTGAACTAATCTCTGAGCACGATCATAAAACCCTGAGTCCTGAAGCCAGTAATCAGGGATCTTGCGTTAACGACACCGGACTACCTCTGTTCTACTTTTGTTCACATCTGAGCTGCTGATGCCCGAAATCAGATGCAATACGACTCTACCACCCACCCGGCTCCTTTTGGAGGCGCATCAGCCGGAAGTACTCTCGACCTCAAAAGCTCGGATCGGCAAAGCGCAAAGCCTGCTGATGGAATTCCACCATGCGAAGGCAGTCGTTGTTGAAGCTTATTTGTTCGAGCTTGTTTTCTCAGGATTCTGAAAACCGGCTTTGGTCATTGATGCTATTTATCTGCTACCATGTCGGCCGTTTTGCTACCAAGTACTGCCATGATACTTCCGAGTGGGGGCTCTTAGTCGGAAGTAACCGTCAGTGTAATCAATCCATTCTACAGGATCAACAATGCATGGCAATGGAAAAGCAGCCCGCTGCAAGCTCAAGCTTCGCTCTACAGCCTGTCAATATTCACGAGCAGGGACACTCCAAGTAGGTTGGGACGTAGGCTTTTAAATTAAGCTTTGCTTGTTGACTTCGGGTGAGGGGCTACCGCTGGTGACTCTCTGGCTTCTGACACACTGCGCTCTCTCCGAGCACAAAAAGAAACTGTAAGGACCAGCGCAAAACATATGAGCTGTGCTAGGGCTGCGGGCTGGGCGAGAGTATCGGCCCCTTACTGTTGCAACGGCCGTTTTAAATGATGCAAAACTGCGCGGCGCGAACTTGCAGGGACACAAGGGGTCGACGGCAGTTGCGCGACAGCAGTCGCGAAAAGGGTGGAGTTTGTAACGGAATATCTGGACCATGTGTTCTGCATGCTAAGTTCAAAGAATGCGGGGCTTTTGTAATGCCCGCAGAACCAGCGGCCTCTGCCGCACCTGTGTGTGTTTGTTCCTCAGATTCCTCAGATTGCCACTGTTGGAATGTGCTCCTTGTGTTGCATTGTGTTATCGCTGAGGGCACGAAAGCTCGTTCTGAACGCTTGAAGGCGGGGGTTTGGGTTTTGCGCCGCTCGGAGGTGCATGTGGAGTGCCTGTGGGCAAAGTGAGACGCGAGCGCCAGGAGGCAAAAGCACAGGAGAAAGAGGAAGACAGGGCCTCGGCAAAGACGGACGAGTAGATGTGTTTGGCTGTGTTGGTTTGCACCCTGAGTACTACAAAAACCGCTAACCTAAGGGCCCCCCGAGTTTCGGACGATCCATGGTGCCGTTGTGGTTGTAATCGACTTGGTCAAGCAGATCTTTGACCTCCCGGCCCGGGTCTTCAAAGTCAAAATACTGCCAAGTGACATTGACTCTGCACCACAGGCCTGAATCAACCAAGGACACCTCCTCACCTCCCCAAGTTAATCCTATATCTACTACGGTGTGTTTTTTCTGAGCCTCCGTCCTGAAATCTGCACCTGAGTGGCTGCTCACCCTGCAAGCCCACAGCACTGAGGCCTCATCGAGGCTGTTTTCGTGGCCGATGTAACGTAGAAGCTCGTACCTGGTCTTCAAACTAGGCTCGGCGGAGTCGACAAGTTAAGCCCTGGCATTATGCTTTTAGCCTGGTGATTCACATGAACTCGGCAAGATGGGCTCGACGAAAAAAATTGCCTTCCTCGGTGCATCGCAGCTTTAAATTCTTGCGGCTACAAACACCGTCCAGCTTAGGAAATGCTGACGGTCTTGGCTTGGGGTTAAAGCAGGGCCAACAGTCTAGACTACCAATAAGATATGGAGCTAAAAGGCATTTGCAGGTTCGGCATCTCCCCGTCTGCATCGCAGTACGCGTCGAAGTGCGCGGCCAGCTCCTCCATAACAGAAGCCCTGAAATGCCTAATCCCTGACTAAAGGCATCGTCGACATGTAAAGCTTCAGTCTGCTAGGGAAGCTAGAGGTTGCTCGATTAACGAAGGAGGGCTTGCCTGGCGACACCGTCCCTCCCAAACCGCGAGCTCTGAACCCTTATCCCATGGACAAAAAAAAATCCAAGGGCTGATCGGCCAAATGGCATCGTACTCCTCCTTTGTAAAGCCGTGCCTCGGCTAAGGCTTGACTGCTTCGAAGGCAACCGGGGCTGCAAGTTCCCAGTCCGCGCTTGCAGGCTTCAGGACTGAGGGCATGGGGGTCGGCAGGAAGGCACAAAAAAGTAA
Organism: Symbiodinium sp. CCMP2456; assembly: GCA_905221635.1. Taxonomy (NCBI): domain Eukaryota; class Dinophyceae; order Suessiales; family Symbiodiniaceae; genus Symbiodinium; species Symbiodinium sp. CCMP2456. The sequence continues at coordinate 26,863 of CAJNDV010031126.1, read as the reverse complement.
CACTCAGCTCGCAAACCCCAATTGCCTGAAACCTAAGCCCCCAGCCGCGGACCCCAAACCAAAAATAAAAACCTCATTCTCAAACCCTCCGTGAACCCCCAAAAACTCCCCAAATGACCCCATCAAACTTATTCGGCCAGGTCGGGGCGCTGTGCACGTGCTTCCATGACCAGGGAGTGGACGAGGTCGAAGTGGAGCCGCTCCTCGTCGTGATCTTTTCAAGCAGGGGTTTTTCACCCTTTTTCAACAGGGTTTAGTGTGAAACCCAAAGATATGTCTTCTTTGCCAGAGCCGCCGTGTAGCTGTGCCACCAGAGAAGTGCACAGCTGCTACAACGTCTGGTTGGGTTTTGGCTCAAGGCACACGAGTTTGCTATGTTCCGTGGAGTGAAAAGGTGCCGATGCCGTTCTTAGTTTCACATTGGTAGCGGAGCCTCGGGGCCGTTCCCGGGTTTCATGTCGTTCCTGGCACTGTGTGTCAACATCCTTGTCTATGTCACCGACCTTTGCGAACTTCAGAAAACCTTTCTGCCGTTAGACCGTGCTCTGCGGTGGAGATCTTGTGGTTTGGCGCCGTCGTGCGCTACCTGGTCATCTCTGCGTTTAGACCGTGCTCTGGGTTGGAGATCTTGTGGTTTGGCGCCGTCGCGCGCTGCTTCGTCATCTTCGTCTTTAGATTGTGCTCTGAGGCGGCGATCGTGTGGTTTGGCACGGTCGAGTGCTACTTGTTCTTCTTCGTCTTTAGATTGGGCTCTGAGGCGGAGATCTTGTGGTGTGGCTGCATTGTGTGCTTCTGTGCAACTACGTGCTCAACAAAGGTGTCCTCTTTGCGAGCTTCTTTTAGAACGGCCTCCGCGGCATCCTCGCTTTCTGCAGTATGACCATCGCGTTGGCCAACGTTGTCTCTGACGATGTTGTCCATACCAGCATCCTCCCAAAGTGTGCCGTCGAGGTTCTCAGCATGTACGTGCACTTCCTTTGCAAGTAATTACATCTTCAAGGGCAACAGCTTTTGCCACTGAAACATCTGCACCGAGATCACCTTCAACAGCTTGGTGCGCGACTACACTCTCTATAACGACATGCTCTATGACGAAATCTATCACAGCGGCTTCAACTACCTCGTCATCTAAATCAACATTGCTGGGGACCACACCTTCTACGTCCACATCATCCACTAAGGCGTCCTCTGCATCAACATGTTCTCCGACCACCTCTACATCAACATCGTCGACTACCACATCCTCTACATCAGCATTGCTGGCGACCGCTACTTCTACATCCACATTATCCACTACCACGTCCTCTGCATCAACATGTTCGTCCAGCACCTCTACATCGACATCGTCGACTACCACATCCTCTTTATCGACAATGTTGACAACCACACCTTCTACATCCACATCATCGACTACCACGTCCTCTGCATCAACGTCTTCGCAGACGACATCTTCTACATCAGCTCCATCGGCTACCACATCCTCCACGCCATTATCTTCGATAGGCACATCTTCTACATCGGCATCGTGGGCTACCACATCCTTTGCATCTTTATTTTCGGTCACCGCATATACGACATCAACATCGTGGGCTACCACATCTGCGTCATTATTCTCGATGTTCACATCTTGTACATCAGCATCATGGCCGACCATGTCTTCTACATCAACATGCTTGACGACCACATCTTCTACATCAACATCACCAATTGCAACCTGTACCACGGCCTCCTTCACTGTCACGCCCTCCGCACCAGCATTTACAGTGACCACGTTCTTTGCCATATCGTCCTCTTCTGTGGCTTCTTGTGCAAAGGAATGGACTGCTACCATTTCTGCGCTATCATCGTCTGCGGAGTCTGCATTCAGATCGTTTACAGCTGCGTCCTCTACGGGGCTCTGCTTAGCAAGTGTGTGTTGTGCGACGACGCAGAGTGTGCTTTCAACTTCATGTCGCGCGACTGCGACGCCGCCCTTTTGGTTCACATCACCATCGGCTTCGGAAATGGCCTCTAAAGTGCACCGTCTACAACGCCGTCCTCAACAACCTCGTCCTGGGCCTTGCTCTTCTCTCCAAACGAGCTTTCTAAATCTGTGCTCGCCATGGCGCTCTGCTTTACGATCGCATGTTTTCCATCCACATCTCCTACAACGAGGCCCCGTATGGCAGGCCTTTCCACATCTGCGTCCCTTACAACGACAGCGTGCATGACGACCCCTCTTGCCACAACATCCACTACGATCGACTTGACTGTGGCACTGTGCTCTTCTGCAACATCCTTTGTGGCAACTTCCTCCGCGACCGCATCCTGTGTCTCCACCTCTTTCTCGGTGAAATCCTCTACGACGTCTTCTACGACGACAACTTCGTCTACGGCATCATCGTGCACGACCACATCACCATCGATTTCGAGCATGGTTTCTGCACGTGCATCGCTGTCCTTTGCGACCTGTATGTCTGTGGCGCAATGCTCTCCAGCAACTTCTTTTGTGACAATGTTCTCCATAATCGCATCCTGTGCTGCAACATCTTCCGCAATGACACTCTCCATGACAGCATCTTCTACGACAACTTCCTCTACGACTTCGGCGTCTATAGCAAAGTCCTCATCTACAAGTATGTCCTCCGCAGCAAAGTCCACAGTGGCCAGAATAGTGCCAAAATTACCACACCCGCATCTTGTGCTGCAAATTCTTGTGAAAGAGTGTCGTGTGTCACAACATCGTCTACCACCACATGCTGCACGACCACGCGGTCCGCAGCTAAGACCACATTTGTTGGCTGTCATCTTCTACGACCACGACTTCTTCACCAGTGCCCTTTACGATCGCATTTTCTGCTACAACACCTTCGGGGCCGTTCGTGACAGCATTGTATACTACCACCGCATGCAGTGTGTCTGGGAGCATGTTCTGCGACCACAACTCGTATGTTCTACGTGGGTGCCATCGCCATGGCAGTCTTGCGGTACTACATTGGCTTTGTGATCAGCGTCAACGGTCTGGCCAAGTTGGTGGATGCAGTTTAGTACCACATCGGCATCAACGCTGTCACTGGCGATGACTGACTCAAACCAGTCCATAGGGGCCGTTCCGAAGTGCGTCGGCCTCCACATGTATGCCTTTACCAATCTCTGGTTGTCCATCTCTGAAAACCTTGAAAATCGGGCTCAGACCGTTGAAAAAGGGGAAGATATTCTTAAACCAGTGTGAAACCCGAAGATATGTCTTCTTTGCCAGAGCCGCCGCGTAGCTGTGCCACCAGGCACAAATCGAGAAGTGTACAGCTGCTACAACGTCTGGTTGGGTTTTGGCTCAAGGCACACGAGTTCGCCATGTTCTGTGGAGTGAAAAGGTGCCGTTGCCCTTCTTAGTTTCACATTTAGGGATTAGGGCTTTCGAGATTTGGCTAGGGTTTAAGGCTGAGGTTTCAGCTTCCGACATAAAGTTTCGTTGACACGCACAGGGCCTGGGCTTCGGTGTGCGATTCGGGGTTTAGGGAAAGCGCGCTCCATGCAAAGTTGACTGGAAGATTGTTCTCAGCAACAACTTTCCTCTGAGCCAGATTCTGACGGATAAGAGGCTAAGCCCGAATCTTCGTCTCAACAGCCATCCGCACTGTTGAAGCCGCAAACCCAGTCCTCAGCCGCAAACCCTAAACCATACGACCTAAACCCCAAGCTGTCTTGGAAAACCATTTGAATCTTTTGTGCAGCAGGCTTCTCTCGCCCGGAACTGCCGTCGCCGTGAAGCAGCGCAGCACTCATGACTGCACAACCCCGCAAATCCTTAACCACCAACCGCAAAGCCACTAATCCGATTCTCAGATCCCTCCAGGTCCTCGTTCTCGGCACCGATGAGCTCCAGGAGCTCATTCTGCTCCTTCGCTTCGCTTCGCTTTGCAGCTTGCGTTGCAGGCTTTGCGGGCTCTCAGGTTTGAAAGTCTACGACTTGCTTTCAAGGTTGATGGTTTTAGGCGTTGTTTAACATGTTTCCTGTTCAGGTATGACGGCTTGTTCAGCTTAGGAGCTTCTATCTCATTCCGCAAATTTGGCGATCCTAACAGCCAAAAAACACCGAAGCCCGGGATTCGAGCTTGGGGCCTGCATTGCGATGAGGATTGTCATGTAGAGGGTCGGGTAATCCCCGGTTATACTGGGGATGATTGTGGAGAGATGCAAAGTCGTGAGGCGGGGCATGTACCAGAATCACTGACTACCCATCGCCCTGAGCCCCACCTCGCCAGCATCGTCACCAACACAATCATAACAGTCATCCCCACGGTCAACAACATCACCACCATCATCGTCATCATAATCGTCGTCATCAGCAACATCACTATCACCATCACCATGACCATCACCAACATCATCATCATCATCATTACCATCATCATAGTTGTTATCATTGCCAACGTCATCATGTACACTGCTGCCTTCGTGGTAGGGGCCCTTTGATTTGATCTCTCAGATGTTAGGCTTGGTCTCAACCTTGGCCTTCCCAGGCACCACGAAAATCTAGGAGTGCGAAGCACAACTTTAAGCAATGGTCAGTGCTCAAATCTGCTCCAGTCTGAAAAACAAACCGACGGAGTGCTAAGGCCAGCGAGCGTCCGATTTGAGCAGGGTGAAACCCACGTGCCGCAACACCTCCATTGCCTGACAACCAGTGCACAAACCCCCTGAAAGGGACATGTACGCTTCGGAAGGCGTCAAACTTTGACAATCAACACATGCGAAAGATAGAGAGAAAATGAAGCATTATCATCAGCCGCCATAGCCAAGGCCGCGCCATTGAGCTGTTGGGCGTGGGGAGCAGGGGATGGGGGGCTTCAGGGCTGAAAGTGTCTCGAGAGATTGCTCCAGAAGTTGTGGAAGACGATTTTGTCTACTTTACAAAGTCAGCATCTGCATGCCGGCATGCCTGAACCCCACTGCACTCACTGCAACTTCAACAAGACGTCCAACGACAGACCTTTGACCTTCCTTGAATTCAAGGCCATTAGACCGGACCCCCAAACCTCAACCCGAAGCCCTACACGTGTGGCTTCAAGCAACGCTGGTTCGGCCGCCTAGCCTCCACCACAGTGATTTCGCTATCCTGGTTTGCATCAACCTGATACATGCTCGGGGGGGTTCAAGATACGTGGTTCGCTTCAAAATTCAGGGGTCAACTATACTGAACTTAGACCCCTAGCAAAAATTATAATTTTAGCTGCTTCTTAGGGTTTATAGTAGCCAAAGATTAAAAATTATTTCTAAGTACCCCTAAGTCAAAGGTCAAAGATCAAGGTGCAAGGTGAACACACCGTGTAGAGGGCTCCAGCAATGCATGTCAAGGCCTAAACTTTCAATACCTGCCAGGCTCCATGAAACACATCAGCTTGCCGGTCTATCGTGAAGGGTCTGGACCGGATTTGGGGTATGAAAGTCGGTTCGAGATTGAGCGTTTAAGTTGGGGATGACCCTTTGCGGATTAAGGCAAGGGTCGGTTTTAGGCTGACAATTCACGTAACCGTCTGGGTTCTGAAGTTGGATTACAGTTTGGCTCAGGGTAAAGGGACTGGTACCGCAGGGGTGTGTGTGTGTGTGTCGGTCGACATTCCCGAAGTGCAGGCCTTATCCCGGATTCCCAGACACCATTTTATGCCTCAGATCAAAGCCCCTTTGCCTCTCCCGAAACCACGGTTCAAACGTTGGATCCCAGCCTTGTCGAAGCTGTCCGCGAGGAGCCGCATCCTGGGAAGCCGGGAGACGTCGTGGAACAGTGTGCAGTGACTGCACAGCATACCCCAAAACCCTTCAACCCTAGGTCCTAAAAGCCATTTTTTGCAATGCACACATCCCAAAACCTAGAACCGAGAGCTCCAAATCGCAAGGCCCGTTGAATGCCGGAACATGCACAGCTCCTCCTTATGGGCCGTACAAAACCTATCTTTGTGTCGGGATCTGTGTGCTGAACGTATTCCTGGACACAGTCCCGGAGCGAGGCAGGTTCTCAAGCGCAACCTACCCGTTCGCCCGACGCTTCACAGCCCTCAGCCGAGGAAGATCGTGGGCATGCGCCCGAGCAGACTCGCAACGGGGCAACTGGAGCGAACAGCTCAACTGGGCGCGTCATTTATGAACCACGGACGCACGACTGTTCCGCCGCAGGCAGAGCAAGCGCCAAGACATCCAAAAGTCTAAGCTGCGAAAGGGAGGGCCACATCAAGCCCCTCTGCAGGGAGGACGGAAGAACGGTCTTCGGCTGCGCGGGCCGCCTGCCCTGCCCTGTTGGCTGGGGTTTTGTCTTGTTCGCTCTGGGGTTTTGCGACGGTAGCCCAAACCAGCAGCAAAGGTCGAGACTAGGCTGGAGCTCCCCCACCTGGATGCCTTCACCAGCTCACCCCGTCATTGAGAGACACCCTAAACCCTACAGATAAAACTCCTAAACCCTAACAACCTCAACCCGCTTTGCCAAGTACTAAAGCCCCAGAAAAACAAAAACACATCACACGACCCTTCGGACAGGCAGCACGATCCGACGAAGTCGCCGTGCTATGACCTGTGTAGGATGCCGAGACGAACCGGGGGTGCACTTCCAACAATACTGAAGCCAAAAGCACTCAAGCGGCAGGGGTAGCAGGGGTATACTGGCGATAGTAGTGGTAGTAGTGGTATAGTGCGTTAGCAGTCGCAGCAGAAATGAAGTAGTAGTAGTACTAGTAGTAGTAGTCGTCGTCGTCGTCGTCGTCGTCGTAGCAGGCGCCCCCCCCCCTACCAACTACGTTTGCTCTAAACCATCTTAAGAGCACATCCGTTTTACTCGGTATTTACAGCACTTTCGTCATGTACGATCATCAGAAGAAGCCTCAAAGTCGACTTGCCGAGTTTGCAAACTCGGCCTCTTGATTTTGGACTTGCTTCTGGGGGTGGGTGGGAGGGTGGGGGGGGATGACGACAGTATTGCGCAAACACAACCAACAATATCACTACAAGAGCCGTCTTACTCGGTATTTACAGTACTTTCGTGATGCCGTACTTTCTTATATAGTTGCCACTCCTACTTCTGGACTGTGCGTCTTAAACTTTGAGTCTTGAACGGCTTGCAGCGAAAACTCGAAAGTGGGTGGGGGAAAGCTTTTCCTCGGTATTTACAGTACTGTCGCACGTAACCCAGCTTTTGTTCGGTATTTACAGTACTTTTTGTGATGTTGGTGATGAAAGGTGATGACATGTGTTTGCTTCTTGGTGATGTTTGTGATGGAAAATGGTTGCTTTGTGATGTTGGAGGTGATGATGTTGATGACAATGACGAAGTGTAGTTGGTAGGGGGGTTGGCTAGTAGTAGTGGTAGTAGTAGTAGTAGTAGTAGTAGTAGTACTAGTAGTAGTACTAGTAGTAGTAGTAGTAGTAGTAGTAGTAGTGGTAGTAGTAGTAGTACAAGTAGTCGTCGGTAGTAGTAGTAGTAGTAGTAGTAGTAGTAGTAGTGAGTAGCAGCAGTAGTAGTAGTAGTAGCAGTAGCAGTAGCAGTTATCGTAGTAGTAGCAGAAGCAGCAGCAGCGGTAGCAGCAGTAGTAGTAGTAGTAGTAGTAGTAGTACTACTACTACTACTACTACTACTACTCCTACTGCTACTACTACTACTACTACTACTACTACTACTACTACTGCTCGACTACTATTACT
>CAJNDV010031126.1:0-19095 GCA_905221635.1 Symbiodinium sp. CCMP2456 | reverse complement strand
GCTGTTGTTGTTGTAATAGTAGTAGTAGTAGTAGTAGTAGTAGTAGTACTAGTAGTAGTAGTAGTAGTAGTAGTAGTAGTAGTAGTAGCAGTAGTAGTAGTAGTAGTAGTAGCAGTAGCAGTAGCAGAAGCGGAAGCAGTAGCAGTAGCAGTAGTCGTAGTTGTAACAGTAGTAAGTAGTAATGCAGTAGTGGTAGTGGTAGTAGTTGTGGTACAGTACTAGTAGTGGTGGTACTAGTAGTGGTGGTACTAGCAGTGGTTCTTCCAGTAGCATGAGGAGGAGGAGGATCAGCAGCAGCAGCTATAAACAGCAAGAAGAATAAGAAGGCGCCTTCGCCTGATCAAAGGCAGTTGAGTTCTGTTGTGTCTCCGATCTAGAGCACTCGGGCATGAGAGACCCTATAGGTCTTCGAAGCCGAAACTCAATCCCTTCGGAGTTCGGCCGTCAGGCTTTAGGTTTTGACGCAACGGTGACTGTGTTATGGCACTTATCGTGGAAATGGGATGTACATGGCTTGAGTGACTGGAGTGTTCAACATGTCAAGGTACACGTTTGGAGATCAAGTGGCTCGGGATTCAGAATTGAAGCGATCGGCTTGGACTTACCGTACTTAGCGTACAGGCCCGAGCTGTTACGACGCAAAGCCCAACCCCACTGCAATGAAAAGGAATGTGTACAAAACTAGTTTACAACAGCGAAGCATGCACCCACCTCGTCTGCACTCAGCAACCATTGTCCCATCAGACAGCCCCTCTTTGAATATGTGTTGCATGAGAGCAAAAGAGTGATACATAGGCTCAGCCCTCAGAAAGAGTGGCTCAAAGTCTTTTGTGTGCTTTGCGCCACGCCGCCAGGAACTCAAAGAAGTGGAGAGGCCCCTTCTGGTCTAGAGCGAACTCCTGGGCGTCAAATGCTGCGGTTCCGGGGTTCCCGGCTGGTGATGTTGCGGCGTTAAAGGCATCTGGGGCCGAAGACTGGAGCGCTGAGCGTGAGCGCTGCAGGTTGGTAGGGGAAAGCTTGCAGGATGTGCTGGCATCTAGAAACCATCGAGCCTCCTCGATCATGAGTCATGCCAAGCTGCTACAGCTCTGTCCAACTCTTAAACCGCGAAACACCTAAACCAAACCTAAAGATGTTAAGTTGTCCTTGGGCTTCCAGGCAGGAGGGTTTCTTGAGAGGCTGCCATCTTGGAGCGTTGCTGCAAGCTTCGGGAGTTGGAGGGTCGGAGGGGATCAGGCGTCGGTTTTGCAGGCCAAAAACCCTCGTCTGGATGGTTCAGGGAAGGCTGGAAATGCTAAGTGTTTAGTCTCTGGCGGTTTGCGGCCCGCACTCTGTTGGAACTTGGGTTGGACCTAGGGCTGAGGGCTTGCAGGAAAGTCTGCAAGGGACGAGTCTACAGTGTCTGCCGGAAGCATGAGCAATGGACACAGCTGTTCTAGCAGAGGCGTCTGCTGACCGACTTTTGCGAGGTCACATTGCATGATTCACGGAAAATGAACTCCCGAAACCAACCAAAGGGTCGACTACGCTACTACATTTTACTGCATCGTAGAAAAGGGTGTAGTGTAGTCGAAGCGGTTGCTGCCAACCGCCGGAAACCGGCAACCCCTGACTCGAAGCTCTGAACCTGTCACCAAAACCGGCATCGCAAGCACCAAGACGCCGTGATTTCGCCGATGATCGTACCCAGGTGGTCTGCACCTTCGGCACCCGGACCGGATTCGGGAGGATGCCCAGCACAATGATGAACGAGCATCTGTCAAAAACTTTGGGCCCTGCAAACACACAAACACACAAACAGAAGCAGCCGGCCCCGCACCCGGCAATTTCGACATTTACAAAGCCTGTGCTCCTTCGGACCTAGAAACGCCATGAGTCCAAAAGCTGCCAATCAGAAGAGCAATGCCTCTAGGCAAAGTTCAGATGCCCAGAGCTTCGTTGGTAAGACTGGCAATCGAAACAGGAACCTTTATGTGTTGGGGCAGGATTGAAAGACTGGGAAACTCTGGAACGAACCTAACGGGCTCCATAGCACCCAAAACCTTCGATGCCCGTGCTCTGAAGTTACGAAATTGAGGAATGCGCCTCTCCCAACTCAAGCCTAAGACCTCCCTTGAGCCTACCCTCAAAACCCTAGGCCCTGAGCCCTCCGTACTGAACTCGGGAGCCGCAAATCCCTGTACTCACCTATACTAAAGCCCGAACTCCAAAGCCTCAAACCCTGAACTCTTTCACCCGAAGCTCCAATTGGCGCCTCAAGCTTCAACCTCAAACGCCAACTCTGAAAACACGCAGGCCTACAGCCTTAAGCCGTTCACTTGAAACCCTAATTTCCCCTCCAGTCCTGGATCCTTATCTACACTTGCATTGATGCAAGAACACATGATAAGCACACATGCACAGCATAGTACAAGACTGGATGACAACAACACATCACTACATGAGGGCCACAAAACCTCGCTACATGTCGCGACCCTTCGCGCCATAATCAACCCTAAATTTTAAATCCTAAACCCCGCACTCCTAAGATCCTAAACTCCGAAACACCAAAACCGTCAGAGCCTAATCTTGAATCCTGCACCCTGCAAAGGCCGAAGACCCCAGCACTGCCCCAGATGCAGACTTGCGCTGCGAACCCTGAACACGAAGGCACCTGCTCCAGATCTAGGACAGGGGTATCCCACCGCCCCCCTGCCCGCCCCCTTCGGGGGGGATGCGTTCGAAGCCCTCTCTGCCCCACTCTGTCTGACTGTCCCTCCTCTTTAGCCAGAGAGCAGTAGACCGTCTCCAGGGCAAGAAGCGCCTCGGAGAGATGCTGGCCAGGCAGAAACCTGCCAGCTTAGGGCCCTCGCTCAGATTCGTTTAAGCTTAGGACCTTAGAGAAAGGCAAACGCTTCGGGACTTAGGTAAGTTTAGGTTTTCGTGCTTTCAGTGTGTGTTTTGGATTCTGGGCTTTACGAGGTCAAAGGCCGTTTACGGTTCGTAAGTTGGCTTGAGGAGCTGGAGGGTTTCGGTCAACAGGGCTCTTGACGGCTTCAGGATCTTTTGGGGTCCAAAATCCAGAGCGGAAGGACTCGAAGGTTTTGTTCTCGTTCGCTTTAGGATCAAACGGCAGAAAGTTTAGAGGGGCATTGGATGTGACTGCGTCGGCGTTTCGAGGGTTTTGGGTCCAAGGCTTGTGTCGCTTCAGGGATTTTTTGTTCTTGCCTTGCGATAGAGCTTGCGATAGAGCTTAGGCTACAAAGGGGGACAGGAACACTGGAACTTTCGCGGAACCTCGCGCTTCTTGGATAGGCTGTTGGATGCCACATCGAAAATCCAGCAAGCAAGCAAGCAAACCTCCGATTTCGCGGCTTTCGGACTTAAGGCCGTGCCCGGGCCGGGATTTCAAGCTCAAGATTTCATGCTTCATCAGCCCGCCTGCCCTCTCGCATCCTGGCTGTGGGCGTCGAGGCGCCCCCGACCAAAGCGAGGCGGTCGAATTCCTCGTTCGCTTTCTCAATCTCCTGCATGGAGAACCCTTCAAGCGGCAAACCAAGCAAGGGTTTGGGCTCTTCTCCGAACTCAAGGAGCAACTCACCGAAACAAACCCTCGAGCCTCGGCCTTTTTTGAGGAGGGGCTGCGGTGCACATGCCCTCGCGCCTCAGCCTCAAGCCCCACCCGAGCCCAACACCCCATGCCCAGAACTCACACGACGTATGGGTTCCGGAACCGTTGGGAGCCCACGCCCGAACCCAGAAAGACTGGAGCTGCTCTGACAGCTGCTTCTGCTGTCGCCCTAATAACACCTTTCGATGTTCGCATGGACCATCTTACAATGTACATATTCGACAATGAGGAGTTGAGCGTGCTGGGGGCACAAGATTCGGACAAGTGCTCGATGCACTTCATTGCACAACCATCTAGAGGCTATCTGCTGTGGATCATTGCCACTCCGTACTCAAGCCGGCAACGAAGGCCTTTAAACCCCTGAATCCCTACACCTCAAACCCTGAAGCCGTTCCGAGGAAGCGAGCCTCCTGCGTAAAGCCCTCGCAGGCGCGATAGGCAGCAAGAAGCCGCCAAAGCTCCTGGTGTGATCTTGGTGCAACGCTTCCGACCTTCTTCAGGAAGCTTGTGCCTGTGGCATTAAAGTAATTGGGGTCTTTGGTGACGTAGGCCGTCTAGGAGGGGCTTCGGTATTCCACATCAAAAACGTGCGAGTTCCTATGGTGCTGGATATGCAGAAGCTGAATGCTGTCGGGATCTTTCTACGGCTGTATGTATCGACTGGACCTGGGTGCCAGACCTCCTGTGTGTCGCAGCGGCGGTTAGAGAGGCCGCCCAGGCTCATCATCTCCACTACCAGCTCCTGCAGAAGCCCTAAAGATGAAACCGCCCTCTGTGCAGCCGAAGCGAGCCTAACCAAAAGGTGGCGTCTACTTGAAGCTTTTAGTCTGTCAAGGTTTGGGTGCAACGGGGTATCGATTCCAAGCGGGACAGCTCTTTTAAGGGTCAGACGGCTCAGGTCTAGCCTTCCCGGCGCTACAGTTCTAGGGCCCGGGGTTTGTGTTCGCCAACATGACTAGGACCGATTGATTTTTGAGGATGTTGCAGGAAACGGCCATAAAGAACACTGGATCCTGATACCCTCAAGGTGCCTCTGTGCCCTCACAGAGAGATTTGGGGTCGACAGCTGTCGCAGTATCTCCTTCGTGCAGATCACACCGAGAGACTTCAAGAAGAGCCTCATCCTCGGTAAGTTTCGGGCGCTTGATACGGAAGGTCTAGTTCATACCACTTTTCGCGAGCTTCTGTATCGCACAAGCGCGGAGCTCGTGGAACCATCTGTCTCCAAACCAGAGCACTCTGTGAATCGCGTTCGCGTTGGCCAAATCGGCCAAATCAATACATCCGCAACCGACACCAACAGGACAGACTAAAAATCATCTGGCCGAGAGTCTTCTCCGCCACGTCGTCCGTGCGCAACGCAGTGCTCCTGATGAGCCAGACCTTCAGGGCACAGGGTTCAGGACCCCAACAAAAACATGAAAAAAACAGCCGTTCGTCCCATGAGTACGAGCAGGATACCTCAAGGCTGAAAACTGAAAATAGGGTAAAGTTTATGAATCCCGACTCCAGGGTCTGCAGAACGCGCATCCTGCTATCGAGAGTTGATATTATGGTCCGCTTTCTGTGGCCTGAAGCTCCCCTTCGAGCCCAGCTCCCCACAATTGTAAATGTAACTAAGATCCTCTGAAGCCCAAGTAGGACAAGCACAACACATCCCAGTGGCCTACACCAGACAAAACAGTCGCAGGACCTGAACTCACGGCAATTTAGGTGTCGACCTCGATCTTTCGCTGTAGCGCTTCTCGCTCAACAGTGACCACATGATCGACGACGGAGCAGAAGTCCTGAGATGCGATCTGGTGTCTTGAAGGTTTTGAACCCAAGTTGAGGGTTGTTTTGGATTTGACGCTCACACTGATTCCAGGGTGCTCGGGGCTTCTGGACTTAGCACAGGGGCCCAATCTTGCGCGACTGGGGCGCACGAGTATGTTCGAAGCAGGATCGGATCTAGAACGGAAGACAGATCATAAGCATTGGCGGTTCCTCAGTTCACTCGGGCACGGTCTGGACTTCAGGTTATAAGACTCCTGAGCGTGCCTCCACTCCTACGATTTTATTAGGCTCAACAAACATCACGGGTCTCAAACTTTAGGGTGTCTGAATCCCAACTGCCATCGCTTCATGCTCGGGAGCTTTGTTTACAGAGAAGGACCGGTATGACTGGCTTATGCTGGACGAAGATTCTGGGTGCTTCTAAGCTTTGGAGGTGTTTGCCGGTTGATAACTGGGAGAACACAAAGCGCAAGCCAGCAAACAAAGACACGAAGGGAGTCTCGAACAGGTAACCCCCAACTTGCGGCGATCGCAGCTTGCGATGAAGCAGGATATGGTCCTCGTGGTGCTGGGCCGGAGGGAGCAAAAAGCCATAACAGAACATGTGAAAATCAAGAATAAAACATTGAAGGCAACGAAAAATGAAAGAGCAGGGTCCCCAAGGCCAACACAAACGCCCCTCGGAAAACTGCGAAAACCAAGGAGCCTCAAAGGCCCTAAGCCATAAAGCTGCAAGGCACGTGGAAGTCCAGCGACGGGTAGCCACTGACATCGTCGGCTGCTTCTCTGACCTGACGGTAACGGAGTTGGAAGTGTTTGGGACTTTACCTCAAACCTCAGACCCAAGATCACACCCTGGAAGATGAATCGTGAAGCTTCAAGTTTGGGCTCTAGATTTGGGGATCCTCAAGGGACCCATTGCATTAGCAACTCCCCGATCCTCTACAGAGTACTTCTGCTCAGGCCTGTTTCTTCCGTTTTGGGAGCCCACCTATGCCTGTGCAAAACCCCAAGCTCTTCTAGAACTTGTCGGGCTCAGTATTTCGGTTTTCAGGCTTTATACTCTCACATCGAGCGAAGTCGGCGTGAGACATTGTGAGGCTATATCAAGCTTCTCTCCAAGAAGGGGCCTGAACAACCAGAATCGGGGTGGTGAAGAGTAAATTACAACTTCAGGTTGTAGGGCTGCGGGTTGAGAGTCCAATTGGGTTCAGGCCAGAAACGACGGGAAGCTTCTCTAAATAGCAGGAAGATCGAGGTTCCTTGAAACAAGTGGTGGGCCGGCAACACTTGTAGCGAAGAACACCGTCATGGGCTGAGTATATGAAGCAAAGACGAAAAAAGAAAGCACGCTCGCCTTGTCCTAGTCAGAATTGCTGTCCGTGTAAACGACCGGCGCAACCTACTCAACCGCAGCTGATGGAGTTGGCGCATGAGCAGTCCCTACCATAGGATTCAAACCTTCCGCCAACCTGCAGAAGAGACCGGGCAACGTGAACTTGTCAGGCTCTCCTTCGTCGCCGCAGCGGTCGGCGTCCAAACTCATCAGGATCATTTCCTAACTGGTTCACGAATTCAGCACGCAAAGCTGGCAGAGACCGACGATCTTTCGGCACGTCGTGCCAGTGATGAGAGTCCGGGTCACACTCATCAGGTTTCACAACCCTTGCGTGAATCTCGCGGGACTTCGCTCGGCGCCTTTTACGTCTACGTCTGCGACGGGCGAAAGGTCTGGGGATCACCTCGAGAGAAGGATCCCAGTTCTCACATCGCTCCTCTCCAGCATACGGGGACGAGTTGGGCTGGATGATGATGCCGGTGATCATCACGCGGTCGAAACGCCTGGAGTCGAAAATTCATGTCCCCTTTCCTTGCTGCTGGAGTCCACAAGTACTCCGTTATGCAGGGTGCTGTGTACCGGGTAGAACCACGTTCCATGAAAACCTCGACTCCACCCTTCTTCGGGCTCTGTGTGTGCATCCTCCACAGTGCAGGGCGGAAGGTCGCGGTGGTACATGAAAGGATAGGACGGGTCGCGCTCGGAGGCAGGCGGATCCCATCTCACATCTCTCTGCAGGGTCTCCCGGAGCTGCCGCTCCCAGAGCCAGCGTCTGAAGTTCAACTGAAAAGACTCCATGGCAATTTCATCAGGCAACGGTTGGTGAGACTTCTTCCCGCCGGAAGATTGATTCTTCCAGTGCTGCACCATATCATGCCGGTTGTAATGCGCTATTTGTCGTGGCCCTCGTGGCATCCAGCCGTCTGTTTCCTTGTCTCTGCCGCTCTTGCGTCTTTCTCGAGGAACCGGCGGTGAAGGCGCACATTGGAAGGTACGCCGCAGCTCCTTGTCGAAGACGTACACGAAAGGATGGCTCCCTGCAACTTCCTTCACGTCCTCGAGCTTAGACATGTCCAGACTGTCCAGAGTGTCCCGACCCAACGAGCCATCGAAACCGAAACATCTGCCCTCCGCAGGATTTCGCGGGTTTAGGGTTCCCAACTTCTAAAGCTATAGGATTTTGGACTCTCGGGAAGAAGCCAAGGGCTAGGCACAGTGGCCGTAAGGATTCCGTCAGAACACTTCGCAACGAGTCTCCGGTTGTTTTGAGCTTGGAAGTGTGTGCCTTGTTCTTGCAGCAGCGAGCTCGGGGCCAGAGATTTGGTGACAAGGGGAGTCTGCACGGCTCACGTGGGCTGTGAGCCTGAAAGCTGTAATCCTACGCCTTACAACCGCAATGTTACGCTTTTCGCCCAAAAAACACCACTAGTAGTAGGACTGAAGCTCTTAACTCTTTGCCCGCCCGGAACCCACAAGCCCTTCTTTCATCTGCGGTCTGATATGGCACGTTCAGCCCTGCTTAAACCTTATTTCGAAAGACGTACTGGCACAGAGTTGGTACTTTGTGTATCGGTGTGAAAGGATTTTGCGTAGGTGCCGCTTAACCTTGGAAGTCTAATCATCACAACGGAGCTAGGCCTTACCAGCGGCGAGTAACGTCAATGGGAACCCCCTGGATTTGAGCAGAGCTTCTCTGCAACTGCTTCCGCTCTTGCTTGAACAACCCAAACACCAAATTCTTAAACCTTAAATCTTACGACCTAAACCTTACACTTGAAACCCGAAATCACACCCCTCAACCCCCAAAGCCATAACCCCAAACCTGACATCTTTAACCTGAATTTCGAGAGCGAGACACCAGATCTTGAACTTAAACCCTCAACCGTCAGATCTGGCAACCCCTAAGCCTAAACCTAAAACGTAAACCGTGAATCTTAATACAAACATCTCAAATACAACCCGGAAATCTATAAACCATGAAAGCTAAGCCCTAAACCGACCCTAAACCCCTCACGCTCGACGAGCACCTTGGATTCATCCACGGTGAGGAAGCCCAGATAAAGGAAGATCATCAGCAGGCTATCCTGGCAGCAGGGTCGAGTGCAGTTAGGGCTTCTGGGTTTGCTGCTCGTTTGTTGTGTTTCTTGCTGCATTGCTGTACGAGGCACCAGGCAAGGTTACAGCACCACTTTAGCATTCGCCATCAACCCGCTAGCTTTTGGAGTTAAACGTTCGGTCACTCTCTTTCTTTCACCGGGGCTGCGGTCTCTCACTCTTCACTTCACTTCACTTCACTTCACTTCACTTCACTTCGGGGTTCGAGGAGCTTGTTAGGCTCCCCGCGCCGAAAGGCGCCCCCGTTTGGGGGCTTTGTAGGGGAGAAGACGAGCACTTCGGAAAAAGACATGGTTGCCCGATGTGTTGTAGCAAGAAGTAAAGGTCTATCACTCTCTCACTCTCTCTCTCTCTCTCTCTCCTGGGCATGAGGGCCTGTCAAAGCCCCCGGGCGTCTAGCCCACCCGAACGCTTGTCGGGGCGAGGGGAGTGAAAAACGAACGTAGCTCATCAAATGGACTAAGGCCCTGAAGTATACGATATCGGACACATGATGAGCGTACGTTCTCAACAGAAACATGCGCAAATTCATTGCACAAAACCACGGGTGATTTCTTTGATAACATCCCAGACAGCGAATACGTAGAGCCGAAACGAACAGTAGCTGGGATGCACGTTCCCCGGTTTTTGTGCAACTACGCGGGCAAAACCTTCAAATAGAAGGCGGACCTGAAAAAACATGCCAAATTATTCGCCCTGCAATGCTTCGATTGCAGAGTTCGGCGGAATTGACGATGAGCGGAATGAAGGATTAATTAACTCAGGTCCCCTGTTTGAGCATCACGTGCAGGGTGCTCTGGAGTGTGCAATAGACCCCGCAAGGGCTGAA
Organism: Symbiodinium sp. CCMP2456; assembly: GCA_905221635.1. Taxonomy (NCBI): domain Eukaryota; class Dinophyceae; order Suessiales; family Symbiodiniaceae; genus Symbiodinium; species Symbiodinium sp. CCMP2456. The sequence goes on along the minus strand of CAJNDV010031126.1, from coordinate 9,426 downwards.
ATTGTTTGACTGAGGATACTACAGGTGCTGACCATCGCAGGTCGTTTTGAAAAGAGACTTGTATTACTGCGGCTTGGGGGAAAGGCCGGGCAAAGGAATCTGTAAGCAGAAACACCGGGCATCCACACAATACAAACACTTTCTTCCCCCCACTTCGCAAAAGCTGTGGCATCTGTCTCCCAGAAGTGCAAGTATGTTACATCCCCCGAAGGGGTGACATAAAAAGTTTCGGCAGGCGGTGCGGTATAGATGTCAGCCTCAAGGAGGCCGGATTGAAAAAGATTGACAATGATCCTGCAACTGTGGCGTCCCTACAAGGGGTCGAAGAAGCGTATCAACAACCAAACAAGTGTTCACCTTGAACAAGGAAGTAACACGTTGGCACCCCCGAACAAACGAATTACAACAAGTTAGCAAGCGAACTCAGACAGGTCTCAACGTACATGCAAATCAAGCTCCGAAGTACCCCCTGAACGGCCTAGAGAGTGCACCGGTAGCCATCGGCTGAATTGATCCTCTTCGACATGCCTTGCTGCAGTGATGAAATCTGCACTCTCAGAAGCACTTGCGGTGCACGGTGGTCGCGCTGCTTTCATCATGCTCGCCTTTGGAGATTCGCATCTGCTGGAAGGTGCTGAAGGAGGACAGAGTGGAGCTTCTAATCCATACACTGTGCTTACGCGCCGTCCCCCCCCTTCATACTAGAAGCCAGGGCAGTCAGCTCCTTGGTCATGCACTCACCGCTGCGCTGGAGCATGTCGGTGCCACCAGACAGCACAACCTTGGAGTAGAGGTCCTTTCGGATGTCCACGTCGCACTCCGTGGTGGGCTGGAAAGCGAGTGCGTTGTAGCAGAGCTTCTCCTTGATGTCACGGACCATCTCGCACTTCGTGGTGGTGATGGAGCAGCTACGCTCGGTTAGGATCGTCATCAGCTCGGTCAGGCACCCATGGCTGCAGAGAAAAGGCGAGACTAGCTGTTACTTTGGAAAGGGAAGGAGGGATCCGGTTCGCCCACCACGGCACAGGTCGTGGGCTCACCTCCCCCGCTTCCCCCTCTTGAAGCTGCGCAGAACTCCAGGTCGGCGATGTCGTTGAAGTCACCTTGAGCCTTGAGCCAATCTCTCTCTCTCTCTCTCTCTCTCTTGCTTGCTGCAGGTGAAAGGCAGGGGTAATCCCCGCCCTCCCCCGTCCCCGTGAGGGACCTGTGCGGCCTGCGTCCAGGTGAAACTGCCCCCTATGTGTTACACCTTTAACCCGTACCTTCCCGCCTCCATCCCGAGCAAACAAACCCCCGAACCTCGCGAAGCACCGCCTGCACCTACCTGCCTGACCTTCGTCCCTCAAGCCTCGTACACCGAAAACGGGGTGGGGTGCGAGCTCTATCACGACTGCAAAGACCACTGAAGCACCAAGGTTCTACTGAGTGTAGGGCTTGTAAAGTGGTGTACAGCAGTGAGCTCCCGCGCCCGGGTACTGTCTCGGCTAGGTCAGGACTGCGAGTTACTGTCCCCGGGCAACCGCGTGCTCTTACAACCACGAACACAAACGAACGGCTTCACCGGCAGTGGTGTTGCCTTCGCAGTCCGCTACAAAGTGAGGCCCCCGCCAAAAGCAAGCAACGAAACCAAATCTCTGTCTCTCTCTCTCTCTCTCGCAGGTAACCCGAGTCGGGCGGGCACCTTACCCCTCGCATGCGCACGCGCACCCGTGGTCCACAGGTTTTTGACCTCCACCTACTGAGTACCTATTGGGCCAAAGGGGTTTGAATGCCCTATCGACAACCCCCTGCTCCACCAAGAAGTGGTGGTAGTTCCCAACATATGGCATGACCTGAGTGAGCACCTCGCGGGGGTTGTGCATGCCATCGACGAACTGCAGGAGCCATGGCGCATGGCCTGCATGGGTCTCGATGAGGGTTCGGAAGCCCCCCAACGAGCAGGCAACGTCCAGCTGCCGAGGTCGCACAAGGCCAAAGCCGGTTGGGTGGTGGCACCCGGCAGCACGGCGAGATTGCTCGCGCCGAGGTCATATAAACCTCAATGCCATGGGCCACCACGAAGGCCACGCAGGCGAGGGTGTAGGCGAAAAAGCGTCCGGTAACAGCCGTGCCCCGAACCGACTGCAAAAAACGGAAAGGCCAAGACAACCTTTTCCTGCACCAGGAAGGGGAAAGCAATATCGCTATCCCAGAAACTCGCAGCTTGCCTGTGCTGAGCACCCTCGCTGTCAGCATAGGAAAGACGCCTGTGAGTTGGGCCTCATGCCCATGGAAGCCGAGCTTTAAGACATGGTGCGGTCCTAGGTGGAAGACTGTTCTGTTATCCCCTGCGAAAGCTTTTGGAGGGGCACGGGGAGACGGAGCCCGAAAAGGGCTTCTGTGTCCCCAGGCCAAACAGGGGCTTGGAGAGTGACCGCCGACGGCAAAAATTGATGCGGGTGGGTCGGGGCCTATCGGCCTTGATGTGGACCTGGGTCGGTCCAGGGACTCAGCCGGTGGCGGCGAGGAGGCTCCTGCAGCGCTTGGGAAGCAGATGGAACCTCAACCTCGGGAGGTGAGGGTGCCATACTTGCCTCAGCATTGCCTGTGCTGGGGAGCCTCGGTTTTGCTTGTTTTCAGGAGAGGCTTTGGCGACCTAGCCACGGAAAGCGAGGGTGAAGGCGATGGAGGTGCCGAAGCCTGACGAGGAGGAGTATGGGAAGCGACGACACAGCCGGAGACTCTGGACCGGGCCCTCGGGCAGCAGCCGACCTACCAGGGGCTTCAACAAGCCTTACACCAGGCGCTGCTTCGCGGCTTTTTCTACCTCAGCCTCCTGGTGAAGGCTCGGACTGTTGTTGAGTCTGTTTGGGTGGCAAGGACCAGCCGCACCGCAGGTTCAGGCGCTGCACGGCTGCGGACCGATCAGGTGCGGGAGGAGGTCTTAAAACCAACGCGAGGGCAGCGATGGGGAAGCCTCGACGGTACCAGGCATGAGGGCCTCAGGGAAACCCAGCAAAACCTCAGCAGCAAGCGAGGGAGCCTTCGGACCTTGGCGGGAGAAAGGGAGGGTCTGAGCCTTGGAGTGAAGTGGCAGAAGGGGAAAGTCTGGAGTCCTCAGCTGTCGCGAGCGAGGGGCCCGAAGCCTTAGGTGAAGGGCCTTTGAAGAACCAGTTCACAGAAGGGTGCTTGCAAGGCTGCTGAAGTTGGGGCCGGGAGAGCTTATGGATAACAAGACTTTCGGCCCTGCACTGCTTGCACCTCCAACCCCTTCCGAAGTTGGCCAAAGCATGAGAGGGATGGATGAAAAATGAAGGGGGGCAGGGAGCATCAACACCCGAACAAGGGTGGGTCTCTAACCTGTCAAGAATTAATTTGCTGAATAATTAACGAGGCGACACTTTTCGCACGTAGTGCACATGTTTCACGCTTCGTCGGCACTAGTCCTGCTCCACCGATGACCTTGGGGTTTAGAGAAGGGTCTTGAGTCTGGTGCGCTTGTCAGGAGGGGCCGGGGCGGCTTCGGGAGCAGGCCGGCTGGAGCGCGGGACAAAACCCGATTTCTCCGCGTGCTTGAGAATGCTAACGGCACGTTGGCTAAGGTGCAAAATGACCTGCGTGCAAATCCGGTCAAACTCAAGCTGGTGGGAGCCCGTATAGATGCCTTGGCCGGACGCGGCCCGTTTGCCAGCGAGGTGGTTTGCTTTGGCGTTAAGGTCCCGTGTCCAAAGTTTGGTGGCTTCGGACCCAGGTGGGCTGGGCACGATGTCGGTCTTCCCACACCTCCGACCAAGCAACAGGGGTGTGCTTGCCGAAGGAGGACGAGAGGGCGCGGATGGCCGGGCGGCACTCTGAGGTTAAGTCGAAGCTCCAGTGGAACGCTTGAGTGCCTCAACAATTGCCGTGCTTTCACCTTCGGGGACTCACGAAGGAGGGAGAAGGCATCCGGTGATGGTGCCCGACACTAGTGAGGGAGCCATCGGAGTTAAGGCGGGAAGCGACGGCGGCCCAACCAACTGCCCTAAGGCGTGGGTCCTTGGTGCGCTTTCATTTCGAGGCATCGGGAGTGGAGAGCAGGGAAATCGAGCCGAAGGCTCTGCTCAAGCAGTCGCGAAAAGGACGCGGTATCGAAGAACGCGCGGAGGTCGAGGAAAGAGAAATGATATGGCGGCCACCGTGCTTGGCGTCTTCAGCGCGGATAAGACGGGCCAGGGCAACATCCAAACTGGTACGGCCAGGGACCGCGGCATCTTAGGGGTGGGTTGACCGATACTGGGAAGTCCAGACCGAAACGTCATACCACCTTGCGCGGGCCCACAGTCTCCACAAACAAGGGAGAAGGCTGATGAACGCTCCTTGAAGAGGGACTTCGGAAGGAGGGACACCTGGACACAGGTGAATTGGAAGGGGACACAAAGCTGGTCCTCAGCATGGTGAAAGAAGTCAACTACCAATTGGAGGGTTTCAGGGGAGAGAGCACGGAGGGCGGGGTAGGACCAGCCGTCGCGTCCTCCTTTCTTGTTGCAAGCATGGCGTAGAAGCTTCTGTACTCCGGCTACCTGAAGGCGTGGAAGGGACGCAGCCTGAAGGCCTGCATGGGAACGGAGCGTATCAAGCGGAGGGTGTTGGAGGGGCTGGAGAAAAGGGGAGCCACGCCAAATATCAATCCAGTGCTAATACCTGGCAAAGGCGCGATGCAGGGCATCATGTTCTTGAAAGGGCCGGTCAAGGGTCTGCTCATGGGATTTGATAGCCCGGAAAAGGGGCCCCAGATAAGAGGCGGAGTTCGTGGCAACGTGTTCACGGCGGAGTTGCTTGAGGAGGGAGTCGCCGGCGACAGCGAGTTTGTCGATTGGGAGGGTTCCCTCCGCAATTAGGTTGCGAAAAGCACGAACCTCAGCTGGTAAGGACGAGTCAAGGCTTGCGGCGAGGAGGGATGAAAGGCGGCCAGGGAACCGCAGGGCAGCAAGCCAGCTTGTGGTGGCATCCGGCCGTCCCCTTCCATGAAAGCCTGAAGCCTCCTCCAGGTAAAGGCTCAGGTTGGCAAAGGTGAGGGATCTTGACCCCGGGTCGAAGTGTCTGGGTTGAAAGGGAGGGGTTCGATTGGATCGGCAAAGGCTTTCAACTGGGGGTAGGGTAAGCTGAGAGAACCCATGGCAATGGTAACCCGGAGGGCGCAGTGCGGCTTAAAAGGCACCACCCAGTCCTGTGAGGCAAGGAGAGACGGGCAAACCGGGCCATTGGCCAACAGGTAGTCAAGTTCACGATCAGTGCCTGCGGTGGGGGCTCCAGTGCCAAAGAACCTACCGTGGGAAACATCCTCAAGCCTGGAGGCGAGGAGGTCAGTAGCATCGGAGTTCCAATCACCTCCCACGATCCATGTGCCAGGGAGGGGGGCAACCAGGCTTGAGAGGTTCGAAAGGATGGTAGAGTTCACCGGCGAGTTGAAAGATGTGCCCGAATGGAGGTAGATAGTGACAAAGGTGAACTCGAAACCTCGGCAGCGTAGGGCAACTGCGAGGAAACCACAACCTTCAGAAGGATTTTTCTCAGGTGCCATGGTGGGACACAAGGACGCCTCACTCTGACACCCGCCCGCCACAGAACTCGCTCCCCCTCTCTCTCTCTCTCTCTCTCTCTCGCTCGCTCGCTCGCTTGCTGGCTGGCTGGATGGCTGGCTTGCTTGCTTGCGTGCGGTATGGGGACCAGGGACAGGTCTGTGTGTGTGTCTCTCTCTCTCTCTCTCTCGCTTCTTTTCCCAGGCATAGGGGGTGGGCCAAGCCCCCTATGCGATTCGCCGGCCCGCATTGGAGGGGTGGAAAACGCAAGATAGGCCATTGACTGAAACGGCAAGGTCATGTGATTATCAACATGTGTTGTCAGTCACTCTCCATCTTACTAGGGACACTTACACAGCTGTTTTCCGGGATTCATGGCTCGAGGGTCAAATGAAAATGCCAACAACGGGAAAAGGACAACACCTTCTCCGAATCCGGCTGTTGCCGGTTGCGGCGAAGTTTTCGGCTGTCTGTCATCTTCCCACTAATAGGAGTTGCTGCTGTATCGGAAATTTCGGCAGGACAGTCGAGCACACACTGCAGCACCTGAGATACCATGCACCCACAACAATCCCTACTCTCCCTGTGCTCGCGCAATTGTGCACCTGTTGCCCTCATCCCCACCTCTGTCTCCCTTCTGCTTATCCTTGTCTATTCGTCTATTGCTCTTGAAAGGAATATGATACGCTGCGAACCGGTGGCCCGCGCTTGAACCCACCCTGAGTGCTCAAGTCCAACTCCGAGAAAAAATCGCACCAAAACACCCACCGGTGCCCTCCTTTCCGACTTCGCCATCGAGGGCAAAGCGGTTGAAGAACACCTCCAGACGCTCTGGAGCCCTAAACCTGACCCGTCCTAAAACACCAAAGGTGCGGGGCCTAGGGGGTTGCAACTGAACTTGGGGTGTCAGGAATTGCAGTGCGTCGGATTCAGAATAAGTCTACAAAAGACGCAGATTCCTTAGCCTCTCCAGCTATTCGAATTGAGCGGTTTGTCCTACATTCTGCAGCAGCAGCAGCAGCAGCAGCATCAAAGCCCTGGGGTATAAAGCCCTAGAACCGAGGCAAGGCCGATGACACGTCACAGTCTACCCACACGTTCCCTGCGGTGACCTTCATGCGGGGTAGGTCCATGTCCGTGCTGCTCTTGCCTGCAAGGGCCACATCGCAGCTTCCTAAAAGCGGGACTATGTTCTCTGATGGTACCCAATTTGCTTGGGAAGGCTTTGATGGTGAGTACGACCGACCTCCCATGGGCGGTAACAAAACGAAGAAGATGATGACCGTGATGGTTCACAAGGTTTGACGGTAATTTCGCTGGCCGTGACGTGATGAGTAGATGGGGTGGTGTGAGGTGCGTCAACCTGGGCATCATCAGTGTGGCCATCACCAAACACTAGCCACCACCACCATTAGCATCACCCACCCACCAAATCGGCTCAGATTCAAGGATGAGGCAGAGCTGTGATCGGACTGTGGACCTCGACCTGCAAGGCAGAAGAAGCAAACCTCCAACTCCTGAAACTCGAAATCTTCCCAGGATTCGGAACTCGAACCAGACACCACGGAGCACGAAGCCCCTGAAAAAGAACCCTGCAAGCTCTCATCGAAGCCCGGCATTGCCTGTATAAGCCCAGACTCTGGATGTCAGCTGGTACGACAAGCTTAGCCGGCTCACGCTCTGAAGCATAGCTTTAACTGAAGACTGAAGAACCCTAAAGACCTAGCATCCTAATACGAAAAGGACCCCAGATCTGCAGACTCGTTGCCCATATAACGTCCCTCCGCCTGCGGCCACCGAGCTCCAGGTTGGCTGTGGTTTTGGGGTGCTCGTTGGGTGGGGCTTGGGCACGTGGGTTTTGAGGTGCAGTGCGGATTGTACGCTCCTGCAGCTTGTGCCGGAATGTTCACAGAAGATTGCCTAACCCGTTTGTCGATGACAGAGGGGGCGATGCTCCGGTTCTTGGCATCAAATGATGAAAGCAAGGCCAAACTCCAAGGCAGAATGTGAAACCCTCAACCCTCCCAAACCTCAGAGTCCGAAGCTTGAAAACCCTGCACAAGACAATACCAGCTCCATACTGCGCACGAATCAAAATCCGAACCCACACACCCGAGATCCTGTAGTCTTGCCTTTAGCCTGCTGGCTAAAGGGTTCTGGGTTGGCGGCTTTGGCAAGGTTGGCCCTCGGATTTCTCGCCTCTGAGATGGACGCCAGCAGCTCGCCGTGGGGCTGCTCCAGCGGAGGCCCTAATGGCTCCTGACGCGAGGGGAAGGCATTCTGGACTGAGGGTGCAAAGGCCAGCCGCAGTCCCCGTGCCGGTCTTCTGGTCGGATGTTCTGACAGGTGTGAGTCATCGAATTTCCGTCTCGAAGTCATGGACTGCCTGCTTTCGGAATGAACGCTCTGAACGAGTCAAGCCAAACAGCTGAAGGAGTGCATGTGTTCGCTTCCTTGGCCACCGAGTGGACTATGCAAAAAGCCCATTTATTTCGCTACCGAGCGAGCTTCGTCCCCAGTAAGTGAACGAACGAGTCTGGCCTGCAGCGAGTTTGGTAGTAAGACAAACGAGCAGAAGGACAAACATGAAGTATTATGAGGGTGGGTAAATATTTTGGATATTTTACAGTTACATCTCACGGTCCAAAACCACACTAGACTCTAGACTTCAGAATTGGACATTCTATTTCTTGGTGCAAAGCAGCGAGATTGTCATGCACATGATCCTGCTTGCGGGCTCAAAGTCTGATTAAGACGACGCCTGTGCAGCAGGGCCGTTGACGGCAAACTCCAGTCGCCCGACCCAGACCCTGAACCCGCTCTTCCCTGGGAACACTCAGGGAAGCCAGTGTAGAGGCTGAGTATCCTGAATGGCCTGCGTCCGAATCCACGAGCCTGAGAGGTCCAAAATGCATCTAACAGTTGGGGTAAGGCGATCAAGGTTGCTTGGCCTCGCTCTCCTCCGAGCCGGACAAGACAAGAGCGGAGGGGGCAACTAGCAATACTTCGACATTCTCCGGAAATCAATGAATCTCTTCAGACGCAGGCACCACTGGCAGGACTCTGGCTTTGAGGGTGAAAAGGGGGTCGGTGCAAACCTGAATCAAACTCATATTGGGCGCTGCTGATGCAACGAAAACCAAGAAACCTAGCAACCATCAACCATCAAACCCCGGAGAAAAGATCGAAAACAGAGCAACAACAAAGGCAACGGCATGGTCACAGCAACGACAAGACAACGAACAAGCAGGACAACAGCAGCAACATCACAAACGGAAGAGCTGAATGACAAGAATGACAGCAATAACATGCAATAACCAAGATGGTAGCTAGCACCATGTTGCATTAATATCTACCAGCTGAATGGCCCGAACAGTAAAGATACAAGAAGAAGGAGGGCGAAAGAGAAGGAAATGAAGCCGCCCGGCTCAAAGCCCCTCTGGTTCTCGGGGCTTTGGGTTAAGGTCTCAAACAGACGAAAGCCCTAATTAGCTTGGCTTTTAAGGCTCCCGGCAGGGTTGTCCTTCTCAGGATTAGACCGACCTGTCTAACCCCCTGTTGGGCACCTCAATGCAGGACTACCCCGATTGTTAAAGCTCCAGAACGGGCGCTCTGCCACCGAAAAATGCCCCAAAAGGCCCGCGGCAATCGAATTGTCGGGTAAACGGCGTCAGCTTTTTAAGCGCCCAAGTTCTCCAGCCCAAAGCCCTGCAGCTGCCATAAACACCGTAGGCACACAGACAAATTAAACTTCGCAAACTGTTTATTCAAACGTCAAACTCTGCAAGCTGCTAGGTCTAGGTAGTTGAAGTGCTGGTCGAATAACCAAACGCCAGCCCTCAGCCCGACACACACGCCCCTGCACCTGAAGTTTCGCAGGTTTCAGCTA
>CAJNDV010031125.1:21471-33572 GCA_905221635.1 Symbiodinium sp. CCMP2456 | reverse complement strand
GGGGGGGGGGGGGGGGTTCAGGAGCCGACTCGACTGAATAGAAGAATGCTAATGGTTCCCCTGTTTGAGGTTTCTTTGGGTTTTGACAAACCTTGAGCCCCCTTAGGGGTCCCTTTTCGTGGTTAAACCAATTAGTTGTGTTAGGATCCTGTAAGGTAACACCAAAAAGGAAGCAGAATACGGACTGTAGGCATAGCTCAGAGCCTCTTCAGTCAGAGTGTGTGAGACGCACTCAACAAGCGAATCCGGTGGATGTATGGCTCCGAGGGATCAACCTTCTTTGTTGAGAAGTCGTACAACTTCCAGTCTCATGATTCCAGCCAACCTTTGGAGAGATGGATCGGCACAACACCGTTCCAGGAACATGAAGGTCAGTTTTGTGAAGAGGCGCGAAACCATCGACATCCCGCCTGATGGTGAAGGGTGGAGCCTTTTTTACGAGTAAACGACTCTAGATGCTCAAGTCCCCAGCGTGTAAAAGACCGCACAGAGTTGACTCAGCCGTAATTTGCTGCGCTTTTCCGATTGAACTCAGGGGTTTAGGGTTGTGAGTGCAGGCTTTAGGGTTTAGGCGAGAGTTTCTGGTTTAGGGTTTAGAGCTGGCGCGCTGCTCTTTTGCAAACCCGCTTGCACAGACGGTTTGTGATAGGGATGGCACTCCCAAGCCCTTACGAGAGACATCGCCCGACTTAGACCCTCAACCGCAGAGTTGGAAAATGGATTTGAACCCCACAGCCCAGCTCTGAACCCTGCATAAATCCTGAACATCAAAAATCATCAGGAAACTATCAGCGCCACTGAAGCCTGAATCGGGTTGTGCTGTGTTCCATTAGAATCCTGGAATTAAACTAAACGCAACACCCTATCGTAAACAAAGGCTGAAGCCTTGAACCCGAAATCATCAACACCCCCAAACCATCGAATCCCTAGAACCCTGTTCAAACAGTCACAGAACCCTTAAACACCCAACCCTTGCTGTGGATCCCGTACTGTAGAGTCCCTTATAACTAGAGCCCAACCCGATCCTGGAGGTCTGGATCCTTGGATTTGGCGAACCCTGAACCCTCAACGGACGGAATCGAAAAAGTGGCCGCGGCACAATAAGACAACTCCCCCCCCCCTAAGCCTCTAAGCTCCCCCCAAATTCGAACGCCGTGAGGCCTTTCACACCAAAGCTTGCATCCCAAAGCAAGTGTAGAACAGTGTAAGTATTGTCAACGAATCAACTTATGATCATGGTTATTACTGGTGTAGATGATGTATACAGATGTATATGTATACAAAGATATATCACTATGTTTATTCTCCTTAAGATATTGTTGCTTTGATTCGGTAATTGTCAGTATCATTATGCTTATCAAGGTAGCCATGAAAACTTTAAAAACTGTTCTGACCCTAGTACTTTGAACCCTAAACCCTAAACCCTAAACCCTCGTACTTTGATTCTCGGTCTCCTCCTCCGCAAAGGTGGAGCACGCGGCCTCAGGAGGTTCCTCCTGCGTCTTTGCTTACGGTGCCACTGGCTCCGGAAAGACGTAGCTGGGCGCTGTTTCGGCTTGGGCTTGTGGCTTTAGGCTTGAGAGTTTTATTTTTGGGGGTTTAGGGTTTAGGTTTTTGCATTTAAACCGGGTAGTGTAATATATGTTCGGGTTTGCGATTGAGGTTTTAGGCCTCAGAGAATTTATCTGTAGAAAACTGCCACCTCTTTGGGGCTCCTTCATGGTTTGCCTGTATATTTCATTTGGGGAGGTCGGAATTTGGGAACGAGACCCGGCCTTCTCGAGCTCCTGGTTTGGGGGTTTAGGGTTTGGGTTTTAGGGTTTAGCGTTCGGGGTTTGTGTATAGAATTTTTAGCGTAATTTGCAGGATTATGAGGGTTTGAGAAGGGTGTCCTACAGGTTCTATGGGGACTTTGTGGCGGATGGCGTTTTGTAATTCCTGGGCCGGATCCTAGAAGCCGAGGCACAGCATTCTGGGGGAGGGCGACGACACTCGCCGGAGTGCCCAGCAGCGTCAGGAAATCATTGGTTTTCGAAACCAAAGAAAACACTACATGATCTATATATCTATGTATGTATGTATGTATGTATGTATGTATGTATGTATGTATGTATGTACGTACGTACGTACGTACGTACGTACGTAGGTATGTAGGTAGGTAGGTAGGTAGGTAGGTAGGTAGGTAGGTAGGTAGGTAGGTAGGTAGGTAGGTAGGTAGGTAGGTATGTATGTATTTATATATAGATAGGTAATACATATGCTAGTCCATGGGGTTCCATCCAAAAATGGCTATTAATAGCCTTAGCAAAATGCCTTTTGATATAATGTTAAAGCTTCTGCGTAGAGTCAGCGAAGAGGAGAGATGTGGATCCTGATCCCGAAACACCCAAATCGTTTATTCGGTTGCACACTCAATATCATTATCCCCAATTGAGCTACGTCTGTACCTTCCTTACTAAGTCCCAAGATCCTACGATGGAGGCGCTGACGAGCTCGCTTTTCAGCGTTTAGTTGGAGCTAGTGGGCCCCAACCTGTAAACCCCGAAAAGGTTCAATTACGTTCTTTGCTTGAAATTTCAGTCATCCAAACCGCAGCCCTAAAACTTGCGCGACTAGGTCAAGTTTTGAGGTTTGTGTGTGTTTAAAGTTTGTGCTGTTGAACTACGTTTGCTGAAGCTGAAACCCTCAAACTAGCAACCCGAAGCCCCTGAAGCCCTCAACAAATTCCATTGAAATCCTAGAGCGTACCCTAAACCCTAAACCCTGCCCTACACTCTGAATGTTCACCCCCCGCCCCGCCCTCAACGTTTCTAGCAGGTCCGGGCCTCGCCCACCATGCTATCCGTCGCCTCATTGAGGGCCAAAGCTGTGGCGAAGTTCGCATCTCTATGCTCGAGGCACGGACGCTGGGAGGAGGGTTGCTTTAGGGTTTCCTTAAAGGCGGCTTTGTTGTGGGGCTTCCAGTCATTTAGAGTTTAGGGGCGGTGCAGGCGCATGGGCTGAACATACTTTGAAAGTTCCTAAGTACCCTCGTCAGCGCTTAAACAGTTCTACGAAGATGTATCCTAAAATCCCCAGGCCCCTGTGAAGCTCTATCTCTGCAATGCAAAAGTTTGGAGCTCAGAAGCTTAAGCTTGAATCTGTGTTTCGCCGAATGGAAACCTTGATAGATTAAGCAAAGCCCTACGCCCTGGACACAAATGACCGTAAACCCGACGTTTAAGCGCATTCTTGTTGTTGTGCTTCTTGATCTTAGTGTTTGCTCAGGCCTAAGACCCCATCAAATCTAGGGGCCCTAGTAGCTAGAATAGGGTTTTGGCGTCCTTTATACTATAATTACAGATAAGAAGACCCCAAACCTTATTCTACAAGCTAATGATCAAGGCTCCTGTATTAGATCCAAACAAAGTCTTCCCTTCTGGTCCCAATGATAACCTAGCGGCAGTATGCCATATATAAAGCCATTCTATCCCATTATAAATTAGGCAGGGGCCCTTCGCCAAAACGAGAAGAGCATGCAACAACTAGCTGTGAAGCTTAAACCCTAATCCCTAAACCCTATAACCCTAAAACCCAAACCCTAAGCCCGAACCCCGCAAGCTACAAGCCTGACAGTACGTACGATCACGGAACCCTTGAAGCAGCCCTGCCCTAATCCTCAAGGACGCTAAGCCCCAAACCGTGAAGCTTAAACCCTAAACTTAAGCTCTAAAGCCTACCAACATCTCCACAAACGCTAAATTTAAAGCCTAAACCGTAAGATCCGTAAGCCCCAACTTGAACTCTAAGACTCTACATCCTAAACCCTAAAACCTAGATCATCTGCTTTCCCTAAACTAAACCCTAAGCCCTAAACTCAGAACCCTAAGCCCTAAACCCTAAACTCGGAACCCTACGCCCTAAACCCTATAAGAACCCTAAGCCCTGAACCCTAAACCCTATAAGAACCCTAAGCCCTAAACCCTAAACCCTATAAGAACCCTAAGCCCTAAACCCTAAACCCTAAACTCAGAACCCGAAGCCTTAAACCCTAAACCCTATAAGAACCCTAAGCCCTGAACCCTAAACCGTATAAGAACCCTAAGCCCTAAACCCTAAACCCTATAAGAACCCTAAGCCCTAAACCCTAAACCCTATAAGAACCCTAAGCCCTAAGCCCTAAACCCTAAACCCCTTAAGAACCCTAAACCCTAAACCCTAAACCCCTTAAGAACCCTAAGCTCTTAACCCTAAACCCCTTAAGAACCCTAAGCCCTAAACCCTATCAGAACCGGGAAGGTCTACTGCGAGCAGATCCGCGATCTCCTCGGTGCCTCCGAGGCGCGCTTCCAGGGGGGTCGTCGTTCTGGACCTTCAAGGGTTTAGGGCTTAGGGTTTTAAGGGGTTTAGGGTTTAAAGTAGAGGGTTTAGGTTTTTAAGGGCTTTAGGGTTTAAATTAAAAGGTTTAGGGTTTAGAGTTCTAAGGGGTTTAGGGTTTAAATTAGAGGGTTTAGGGTTTAGGGTTTTAGGGGGTTTAGGATTTAAATTAGAGGGTTTAGGGTTTAGGGTTTTAAGGGCTTTTGGGTTGAAAATAGAGGGTTTAGGGTTTAGGGTTTTAAAGGTGTTTAGGGTTTCAAAGGGGTTGGGGTTTTAAAGAGTTTGGGGTTTAAAGGGTTTGGGGTTTAAAGGGTTTAGGGTTTTAAAGGGGTTGGGGTTGAAAGGGTTTGAGGTTTACGGCGTTCAGGGTTTGAAGGGTTTGAGGTTAAAGGGTTTAGGGTTTAGGGATAATAGGAGGGCGAAAGGATTGGGTTTGGGGTTTGCATAGGAATTAGGTCTCTTGAACAGGTTGTTTTCCTGTTTTGTGTGATGCCTTCGCATTTCTTGCTTGCCTCGTGGTTCCACGCACAGGACCAGGACTGAAGAGCAGTCGCCACCAACAGGCCAAACGCAAAGCGCTAACTGCTTTGGCAGGCCCAAGTGCCTCAAAAAACTGTTGCGGGGCGAGACCCTAGCCTACTTACAACCTACAGCAACCTCGTGCACCGGGGCGAGGGAGGAGCAGACGGGCCGTAGAGAGGCGGATCTTGAAGGGAGTCGCGAAGCGGGCAGAGAGAGCCCTTAACAGAGGAGACGAGGAGGCTGAAGAAGGGCGTGAGATTGCACTCTCCGTGGAGGACGCCCTTAGGCTTCAGAGCAGGCCCCAGGAAGGAAGAAACTTGGGGTTTGGCACAGGGTCGTTTCCCTAACTTAGGGTCCCTTTGAGGGTCCTTTTCGTTTATAAGGGTGCCGTGGTATATTGGGGACCTAAAAAGGGACCCTGATTTAGAGAACTCCCCACATGGTTGGAAAAGCACGCCTGGATTCCCGACGAGATCGCTTGAGGAGGCAGTCTCCTGAGTTGGCGGCCATCGCTTTCTAAGCAAAAAGGGAGCAGACAAGCCCAAAGAATTTATAGCTGCTGAGGATGGTCTTTTTATCATATGTCCCGTGCAGAGGGTAGGAGTTTCGAATCTTTTGGGCTACAGGCAGATGTTAAGTTCGAAGTTTAGTAGTTTAGTAGGGGCTGTATAGGGTACAGCTTTAGGTGGTCAGGGGGGCAGCCTTGGGGGTTTTAGCTTCAGGCCTTTCGGATGCAGGCTATTTGGGGCGCAGAGCTCAGGGAAGTTTGATAAGGTTGATGATATAAATAAATCCTGCATTACCCTGAATTAGGAATATACCGTAAATCCCATCGTGTAGGGTCCTTGAGGTAATGCAGGATTTCTATCATGATTTAGGGGTCGATGGTACAGCTCCTGATTCACTGATTGCTCGTTTTACATACCGCAACATCCTGCTGCAGAGTGCCCTCCCCGACACTCGCAGGTTTCACGTTAATGTTCCGCCCCTTGATCCCATCTCAGCCCCTGAAACCCTAAACCAGAAACTCTCCATATCCAGCAAATGGCAAACCCTAAACTAAATCTAAACCCTACGCCTAAAACCTAGAATTGAATCTAAACTCTGCGCCCTTAACCTCAAACACTAAATGAAATCAAAACCCAAAGGCCCCTAAATTGAATTTAAACCAAAAGCCCTAAACCCTAAACCCTAAATTAAATCTAAACCCTAAACCCTAAACTAAAGCTAAACCCCTTGATCCCATCCCAGCCCGGCAGGGCGGCACGCAGCCGAAGCTTCTTTGCAGTCGCCGGGACGGCGAAGGAAGGATGCTCCTGGACTGCGTGGAGGCTGGTGAGGCTTTGCTATAGGGGTATAGGGTATAGGGTTTAGGGTTGAGGCTGGTGAAGTTTTGTTATAGGGGCAAACTTGGAGGATCATGGGACTTAGTAACTAGGGTTATAGGTACCCTAATTGGGGTTATAATTATAGTTACCTTATTTACAACCCTAGTTACTACGTCCCATGATCCTCCAAGTAGGGTTTAGGGTGTTGGGTTCATTTTACGGAGTCTATCAGGGATCTATGCTTTAGGGTCTAGGGTATAGAGTCTACATAGTCTAAATGCCCAACTCCGTAAAGCCTAAAACCCCCTACAAAATCAAGATCTAAGCCTATATACTTGACCCCGAGCTCTAAACCTTAAAGCTCTAAATGAAAACACTCCCGCAACCTGAAGAGTAGGACCTTCTGTGAAGGCTTCGCAGGGCCGGGTTTGTGGGTTGTTTATCGGATTGCGTACATGTGTAGATGTGTGTATATATATATATACTTATACTCATATTTATATTTATATATATATATATATACTTATATATATATATATATTGAGAGAACTGTTTACACACACACATATATATCTATATATATATATACACAGAGACAAGCATATATCATATATGCATAAGGTTGCTCGTAGGGTCTTCCAAAGGGTTTCAAGAAGGTCTGGAGAGTGTGAGACGGAGTCTTGGGTGATCCTGCTCAGCGAAGCAAGTTGCGAGTTCAGGGTATTTGGGTTTACGGCTTTCCTGAAACTACCACATAACATCTACTTGTCTGTAAGTTCGAACTGCAAATCCTCATATTGAAAGTTTAGGGGCCCTGCACCAAAAAATTGGTTTTGGAAGCTCCAGGCAGGTTCATGAGAAGGTCTTTGAGGGCTTTGGGGTTCAGGGGTTCGATGACCTGCACAATGAGGTGAATCAAGCTTTCCATCCGCTATGCAGCTATGAGGCCATATACCAGGACCCTCCTCGTACCCTCACATAGGGGTAGATGGTCCCGAAGAATGGGTATTTGGGCCGAAAACCCTAAACCCCCGAAGCCTTGCAGCCTGAATCTTGAAACCGAGACCGGAAGCCTGCAAACCTACTCGGAGAGAGGCTGTTGCCGGCGCTTCGGATGTCGATGCCCTGCTGGCGCGCGGCTTCGCCAACCGAGCCACGGAGGGAACACTTTGCTGGAGCCTCAGAAACTGAAAACTTGGGGTTTAGGGTTTAGGGAATCCGAAACTGATCGTTTCTCACCATATCCATATGAATCACGGTACAAACCCCAAGGGGTTATTAAGGACAAAACGCAGCATGTGTCCAAGGGACTTATGGCAAAGCCCCAAACCTTTTCTTTAAACCTTTAAAAACCTAAACCCTCAACCGCAAGGTAAGCCGATATACAAAGGTCTATACGGATGTGCGGACCAAAGCACCAGGTTCAAGTAGAGTTGTTGAGTTTCAATGTTGAGGACAAGGTGCCTTCGTTTCTGCGGGGTTTTGGGCTTTAGGTCTTTGGGGTTTCGGTTAAGGATTTTGGTCTTTGGGGTGTGTTGTCGAGTTGTTTGTGCTGCCGTTGTTGAATCTTCCAAGGGGACATGTAGCCTTTGCAGCACGATACTGAATCTCTTGGCATTATGACCGATATGGGAGCAAAACCTGCTATTCTATAGGTTTGTGGTGTTACAAGTAGTACAGTAAGGCCTTCAAAGTTTCAGATTCACACACCCACTCCCCAGATGAAGATATTTTGCAAGGAAGAGGTGCCTTAGACAAGTCAAGCGTGAGCAACGAAGTACGAAGCACAAAAGCAAATTGATGTGGGCACCAGTTTGAGGGCCGTAAGAGCCCTGTGTGGAATGCCTAGCAATGCGGTTCTCAGGCAATGACAGCTCCTCGCGATCCCATGTGGTACTGACGGTGAAAGCACGAGCCTCAGGATATGTTTGTTGGCACGTCGTCGAGGCAAGTGTGGGGGGGGGGGTGTGGGTTTAGGCTAGGGCTAGGGATTGGCTGGGATGTGCACAGAACTCGCAACCCTTCAACCTTTAAGAATCTACTGCTTTGCTTTCAGGCAGTCGCGATCGCGAGTAGTAATGAGCACCTCTGAACAGTTGATAGCAACATACCTTGTTGTCCTGTGTAAGTATACTACAGTATACCCCCAAGCCCCATTCCCTCACCTACGCATCAAAGCTCCTACCGAAACACATCCTACAGACCCGGACTGTGTAGTAGAGTGGCTAATCTTAACCGTTTGGGGGTACCAAAATCCCCATATACATTGGACACGCGTTAAACTCAGCCCTAACTCTAACCCTAAACCCTATGCATGAAACCCTAGCCCTAACCCTGAAGCCCGAAGTCAGGCAGTCGAGCCGGGCCGTGGGCGTCTCGTTTTGGTGGATTTGGCCGGCTCCGAAAACGTGCAACGCTCCGGAGCGGACGAGGAGCGGGCTGGGGGCGTCAGGGGCTAGGTTTCAGGTGTTTAGGGGTTTTGGATTTTAGGCCTCGGGTGTCGGGGTTTAGGGGTTTAGGGCTACGGGTTTTGCGTCTTAGGGTAGAAGCTTCAAGGGTGTAAAGCTTAGGGTTTAGACATGAGGACGGTGGATGAGGAGAATGTGGAAGTAAACCCTGAATGGTAGATCCTGTGCCAAGTTGCTGCATCCTTTCAAGTCTCTGGGTAGAAACCCTACAGCCCAAGGGCCCTGGGACTCTGAAACCCGAAGCTTTGGAACCCAAAGCCCCGAACCTGGAGCCCTAAGCCTAGACCTCAGAACCCTTTCAGAAGATAGCACCCCTGTAGTACCCTCATAGAAGCCCTCAGGATGCACAGAACCCTTAACCCTAAAGCCCAAACCAACAAGCCGCAAACCCTTTCACAATAAAACCGCAACGGACTCAGCCTTCAACCGAAACGCCCACCCCGTCTTGGAGGATGCCAAGCTCCTGGCAGAGGCCAAGGCCATCAACCGGAGCTTAAGCGCGTGGATCCCTGGTAAGTGATGGAGGGTTCAATACCATGTATCTGCATATCTATGTATATATATATATATATATATATATGTCTACCACCAACTTCCTCAACATGGCTATAACCCACAATCCTAAACCTTGAACCCCTGAAGCAGATTTCCCTCGATTGCGCCCGCACGAATGCCAGTTTCAGAAAAAGGAGACCCCAATACAGACGAGCACTAGGGTCGTTGTCTGAAGGACCTCGCTCCCGAAGATGAAATACACAGCACGCGCGCACACACACACACACCTGCACACTCACACAAAAAACGCGCAAAAAAACAACCCGTCTTGATGCCATATACAGCCCAGGCCCTAGCAGACGTTGTCGAGGCCACAGCAAAGCAGCAGCGCTGCCGCCATGCTTGTTCCGCCCGGTTTAGGGGTTTAGGGTTTAGGATTAACTTATTCAGATCCAATTAAATAGCTCTCATGGGGTTTTGTAGGCTCAGAGATTGGCTTTAGGGCTTAGGGCTTTAATAGGCTGTCAGGGTCTTGCAGGGCTGATATATAGGGTTTGTAAGGCGCTTAAGCCGAAGTCAAAAGGCTTTAGAGGGTTTCGGGCTCTATGAGGTTGAGGGTTTAGGGTGTTGTGCGGGCCAAGGGGTGATGTCTAAGAATCTAGAGCATTTGAGCGAGGGTTTGAGGTCTATAACCCCTGAGTATGTCACCCCCCCCCCCCCCCCCCCGCCGCCTTGTCGAGACTAATTATAGCCGGGATCCGGCTCTTGTCGGGAAGAGTTGAAACTCTTTAGCTCTAGCTAAGTCACATGTTGCATCATGCTGCTGTATAAGTCCCGTGGTCTTACTCGTGTGGTCCAGCTCCCTATCTTGACCCCGAACCCTCAGAGTAGTAAGCAAGGCCCCTATAACCCGCGAGCCAATGCTTGTAAATGTATAGCCGTACGCGACTCTATCTATAAGATAAAGCATCCACTCTTATTCCTGCCAGGAACTTCATCCCATACCGCAACTCTCGACTGACCATGCTGCCTGGGTCCTGAGAGGGTCCTTTTGGAGCCCGGGAGGTCAGTCTAGTGTTTTGTCTAGGTTTGGGTTTCGGGGTTTGGGGGTCCAGGATCAAGGTTTCGGGTTTAGTGTGGAGGTGGGGTTTTAGGGTTAGGCGTGTTGAGTTGGGGATTTTGGGCTTTGGGATTTGAATGGGGTTGGTCGATGTTGGTCAGGCTTAGTGCTTCTGGATCGAGGCTATGAAAGAGCACATCGAAGCCCTAAAGTGAATCTTAAGTCTTAAACCGTAAGCGTTTTTCACCTCTACTAATCAGGTTGAGCCGCAAAATCATGAATTATAGATCTGAAACCACAGGACTTCAGCCCTACAAACCCTGAGCTTTTGTAAACCCTAAACCCTAAACCCGAGGCTGGAGGAGGCCCTGTGCATGTCCCGCGTCCTTCTCCTCGTTCACATCAGCCCCTTCGCCCGCGATGCGACGGACACGGTCATGATCCCAGCTTTTCCTGAAAGAGCTTTAGAATTGCCTTAAGGCTTAAAGGAAGGGTTCTTACAAAGGGCTAAGATTCTTTGTTTAAGGAGCTCTTTATGGGGTCTATCATCTGGTTTTTGTAGCGATTCACGGTGCAGCGAGAGACGCCGATTCGACTCTGGACCTCTCTGGCTCCTGATGTAGGAACCTTAATAATTAGAATAGGGTTTTGGGGGTTCCTTTAAGGTTCCTTAAAGGGGGTTCTACAAGGGCTACTATAAGGGTTTAGGGTTTAGGGGCACCTTAATAATAATGTAGGGGACAAAATAAATACCAATGCCATTGTGGGGAGTTCCTTATTCTAGTTATAGTACCGTGGGCCCACAAACCCTATTCTAGTTTATTAAGGCTCATATACTAATTAGAATAGGGTTTTGGGGTCGATTATATTATAATTCTAGTCAGGAGCCCCCTAACTAATCGAGGGGTCTAGCTAATTACCAATACTCTGTTGGGGGTTCGTTTTTATGGGTATAGTATAATATCCTCCAGAACCCTACTCTAACTTTTTTTGGCCCCTGCATTAAATTCTAAACCCAGAGGCCCCAGCAGCTCTTCATGTAAACGTCCGAAAACCCTGAAATTTAAGGGGTTTTGGGGTTTAGGGGTTTGTTCAGGGTTTCGGGGTTTAGGGGTCTAGAGATTTAGGGTTTAGGGATTTAGGGGTTTAGGGTTCAGGGGTTTAGGGTTTAGGGTTTAGGCCCCCAACTCAAGCCTACTCCCGAATCTTTCCGAGAAGTACGAGCCGGAGGCCTGTTCCTTGGACTCTAGAACCAGTTGACCATTTCTCCCTGGGCCCTAGACCCTTACCCGTAAACCTCCATGCAGAAAGACAGAAAACGGTGATTGTGGGCCAGTGAGGCGCACTCCTTGAACTTTGCCAGCCGCGTTCGGGCCGTGGATTTCGGTGCGCAGCGGTTGCGCCAGGATGTGTGTGCTTTGGGGCTGCTAGACTTTGGGTTAGCGTAGGGGTAAGGGTTTAAGGTTTAGGATTCTATAAGGGTTCTATAGTGGCTCAGTGGTTTAGGGCCCAGTTCAGGGTCTTCGCGCTTGTCTAGAGATCCGGTGCGAAAGAGAATCCATGATGTCTCTCTCTGAGGGCCCAAAATTTTTCTGAAGCTTTCCGACTCCGATTCTGCTTGAGGCATGCAGTATAGGCTTTTCCGGGGATGGGGGGCCATGTGGGTTTGGGGCTTCAGCGTGAGCTTAAGGTAGCGGGGCTCAGTATTCGTGTTGCCGAGTTGGAGATGTTTTTTGAGTTGATTGTCAGAGTTTAAAAGAGGCTTTCATGGTTTGTCTTCATGCTTTTGGAGCAGAGTGTATTCAAAGATATGGAATTTGAGGTCATTGGTCTCCGAAGGGCCCAAAAACTTGAGTGTTTTTAGAAGCCCCG
>CAJNDV010031125.1:0-14686 GCA_905221635.1 Symbiodinium sp. CCMP2456 | reverse complement strand
CCCTAAACCCTTAAACCGTAAGCCCTTGGACTCCTAAACCTCTTGCCTCCGAAGCACCTAAACTTCCTTCAACCCTAAATCCCTCCCTGCCAAAGCCCTGCGCCCCTTAAAGGGCCCCCGAATCCGAGGGTTTAGGGTTTAGGGTTTAGGGTTTAGGGTTTAGGGTTTAGGGTTTAGGGAAGCCCGAAAGGTACCGCCATCATCCTGAAACCCTAAACCCTATACACTCTATTATTCACCCAGTATGGTGTCTAGTCAACCTTTAAAGGTACCGCCATCATCCTTAAGCCCTAAATCCTAAAGCCTAAACCCTAAGCCCTTCAGCCCTTTGAAGGTACCGCCATCATCCTTATTATGTACTATACATCCCCATTATGGTACCCAGGAAACCCTAAACCCCTTACCGCCAAGCCCTAAACCCAGTAAACCTTTAAAGGTACCGCCATCATCCCTGTTATTTGCTATATATCCCATTACGGTACCCAAAAAACCTTTAAAGGTAATTATGTAGGCCCCTACATTAAGCCCTTCAGCCCCTTAAGAGGTACCGCCATCATCCTTAAACCCTAAACCCTAAACCCTAAACCCTAAACCCTAAACCCTAAACCCTAAACCCTAAACCCTAAACCCTAAACCCTCAACCCCAAACCCTAAACCCTCAACCCCGAAGCCCCTACAGCCCTTTAAAGGTACCGCCATCATCATGCCCGGCCTGGCCTCCGTGTGTACTTTCGCCGAGGGCGGCCCGGGGGACTTCTTGGAGCCGCTCGGCGGGGCCCTTTTTGGGGCTTTGGGGGCTTGGGGTTTTAGGGGTTTCCCTAAACCCTAAACCCTAAACCCTAAACCCTAAACCCACAAGGATATAACTCCCCTCTACTATAGGGTTATACTATAACTCTGATTAGGAACCCCCACATACTACTTATAGGGGGCCTAAAAAATTATACTGTGCTGGGGGTTCCTTGATATAAGTATATGTAGTGTAATGGGCCGCAAAACCCTATTCTAAGTTTTAAGGCCCCTACATTTCCTTATAATGCATCGTAACCCCATTTGAATCGAACCCTGACTTGGCAACCCTGCGACCCCATAGCCTCGAACTCTATGCCTCCTGATAGCCCGAAGATAGGGGCCTTAATCATTACCTATACTATTTTGGGGGTTCCTTACTATAAGTATATACTATAAAGGAACTCCCAAACCCTATTCTATAAATTTTCAGGCCCCTACATTACGCCCGTTTCGGGGTAGAATAGGAGGGGCCGAGCCAGGCCTAAACCCTAAACCCTAAACCCTAAACCCTAAACCCTAAACCCTACATTAAATGGGACGGGGCGGAGCCAGGCAACAGCGAGCTGCAGGGCTTCTGACGGAAGAGGCCTTCCAGGCTCGCGAATTACCTGCAGTGCGCAACCGGCCTTTTCCTTTTGGGGGCTTTAGGGGTTTCGGGCTTTTTGGGGGTTTAGGGGTTTAGGGTTTAGGGTTTTGGGGTTTGTGGCTTTAGGGGTTTAGGGTTTAGGGTTTAGGGTTTAGGGTTTAGGGGTTTAGTGGTTTAGGGTTTTGGGGTTGGGCTTTCAGGGGTTTTATAGTAGGTAACCAGCCCTGCTTTTGGGGGGCTTTGAAGAAGATTGCCTGGGCGTTTGTAGGCGTTTCAAGGGCTTGGATCAGGTTCTGGCGGGAATTCCAGACCCAGAGACTCCAAAACTCCTGAATTAGGGAATATACCTTAAATTATAAGAGGAACCCTAATAAGATTTAAGGTATATTCCTTAAGTACGGGATATTGGAGTCTTTGGGTAGAGGGTTTTCGTTCCTGAAGAAGGACGGAGTTTCCATCCACCCTTTTGGAACTGCAATCCCCAAGAGGGTTCGGGTTCGCGGTTCAAGTACGGCTTCGGGATGTGGGGTTTAGGGTTTAGGGTTTGGGGGTTTAGGGTTTTAGGGTTTGGGGGTTTAGGGGTTTAGGGTTAAGGGGTTTAGGGTTTGGGGGTTTAGCGGTTTGGGGGTTTAGGGGTTTAGGGGTTTAGGGGTTTAGGGTTTAGGGGTTTAGGGTTAAGGGGTTTCGGGTTCAGGGGTTTAGGGTTTAGGGGTTTAGGGTTAAGGGGTTTAGGGGTTTGGGGTTGGGGGGTTGGGGGTTTAGGGGTTTAGGGGTTTAGGGGTGTAGAGATTGGGTGCAGCGTTTCCGGGTTCGGGTCCCGGGCTTTTGCCATTTGGGGGTTGAGGATTATTAGAGCCTTGTATGTTGAATGAACGATGTACACTAAACCCTATAAGCCCTAAAGCCCCATTCTAAAAGCATTTAGGGCCTTCTGTTGCAAGGTTGTGATAATCAGGTAAGGATGGAATATCGCCTTTGATGGGCCTGGAGTGCTTTGTTTGCGGGCTTTTGCACCAAAAACCACGAGCCCAAAGTCACCACCGCATCCCGAAGTCGCATACCAGTAAAGCCCGAGCCGCAAGGTCCTGGAGGCCTAAACCCTGAGCCCTCAACCGCCAGAGTCATTGCAGGAGCAGAGCCAGCTGTACATCTCGCCGCACGCTTTCAAGGGCGAAAAAGGAGCCAGTTTTCCTGCTGTTGTCAGTGGGAAATCAACCCTTAAACCCTAGACCCTAAAAACCCTAAACCCTAAACCCTAAACCCTCAACCCTCAACCCTAAACCCTAAAACCCGAAACCGTCGGTGTACTTGATGGTTCATGCTCCTGTGTTTCAGCCCGAAGAATCTTGACCCTAAAGGAGCTCATGGAGAGCCTCGAAAGGAGTTTTTGAACCTGAAGCCCTAAACCCTAAACCCCAAAACCTAAAATGTCCTAAAACCCTCACCCTCAGGGCCTAACCTCTCTTCAAGAATTCTTCAGCCCTGACGCCTCATAACAAAACGCCTTCAATCACACACTGCCGGCTGTACCCAGTCTTGAAAGCCCGCGAAGCCCCACAAACCCAGAGACTCCAAGACCCCTTAATTAAGGAATATACCTTAAATTATAATAGGAACCCTCGTAAGATTTAAGGTATATTCCTTAACCCTAAACCCTAAACCCTAAACCCTAAACCCTAAACCCTAAACCCTAAACCCTAAACCCTAAACCCTAAACCCTAGTGAGATTTAAGGTCTATTCCTTAAATAAAGGGGGTTTTGGAGTCTCTGGGTAGGATGAAGGATGCCTGGGGGCCCAGGGTTCCAAGTTTAGAGGTATGGGCCCCTAATATGAAGGGTTTAGGGTTTAGGGTTTAGGGTTTAGGGTTTAGGGTTTGGGGTTTAGGGTTTAGGCATTTCTAGGGTTCCTTAAGGGTACATACAGGGTAGAATAGTAGGTTTTTAAGGATCCCAGGATCAAGGCTAGGGGCCCATGGGTTCAACCTTAGAGGGTTTCAAGCTTCCGTGTCTGAATACTAGTTGAAGTGCTATCATTGTAACTACAACTCTATCAACCTCTCTAAGCCTCGAAAACCTAAGCCCTAAACCCTATAAAACCTTAAAGCCCCAAGCCTAAACCCCAAAGCTTAAAGCCAAGGCCTGCATTACCACTTATTGCCCTTTTGCCACCGTTACCTAAACCCTAAACCGTAAACCTTAGACCCTTCCACCCTCAAACCCTAAACCCTGAACCCTAAACCCTGAACCCCAAACCCTAAGCCCGACACATTAAGGCGGGCTGAACCCTTGTCGCATCCAGGCATCGCCCCAGCGAAGCAACGACCCCAGCCGGGTCTGATGAATCACAGCTTCCTGGAGGAGGAGCCCGAGGTCGCAGAGGGAAGGGTTTGGGGGTTTGGGGGTTTGGGGGTTTTGGGTTGAGGGCTTTAGGGCTTTATGGTTTTAGGGTTTGAGAATTTTAGGGTTTAGGGTTTTAGGGTTTAGGGCTTGGTGGGACTGATGGTTTTATTTTAAGGGTTCGTTTCAGGGTTCTGTATTGGGCTTTGCTGGGTCTGGGTTGAGAGTTTATGGTTCACGGTTTGGGAGTTTAGGGTTCAGGGTTT
Source organism: Symbiodinium sp. CCMP2456 (assembly GCA_905221635.1). Taxonomy (NCBI): domain Eukaryota; class Dinophyceae; order Suessiales; family Symbiodiniaceae; genus Symbiodinium; species Symbiodinium sp. CCMP2456. Next base: position 10,705 of record CAJNDV010031125.1, on the reverse strand, counting down.
GGGGTTTAGGGTTCAGGGTTCAGAGGTTAGGGTTTAGGGTCTAGGGTTCGGGAGGGCTTAGGGTGGGGGGGAACATCAAGTTCCCGGGTCGGAGCGAGCTTGCGATCTGAATCTTGAAAATCCTCCGACCTGGCAAATTGTCGGTGGGTCTAGGGTTCAGTGGTTGGGTTGAGGGCTTCTTGTTCAGGGTTTGGGGTTCCGCCTTTACCGTTTTAGCTGCACTTTGTCATCATGCCCAGGCGCGAGATGTGACCACGATCACGTTCCAAACGAGGCTGCTTTTTGCATTAGGACAAGGCTCATCCGGCCCAGAAAAACTGTACTGTAAGCAGGGTTGGGGTTAAGGGTTCAGCGTTTATCAGTCCTAGATGGCCGCATTCAACATTGAAGTCAGCATCCATTGACCTAGTTAACTTGAACCCTTAAACCCTACGCCCTTCAACCCTTCATCTGTAAGCCCCTACACTCCAAACACAAGAAGTCCTGGAAGTTAAGACACTCGGACCTTTCAAGCTCCGATCACTAAAGCTTAACTAGGTGGCAAGTTGGAGAAAACTTGAAATGTAGAGGTACCCATTCATAAATACTTTTCGGGGCCCCCGAACTAGTTCTGTAACCCAAAGACCCCCTAAGGGACACCTCAAAAAGGAACCGAGCCGGAGCCCACTTTCTCAGCTGGTAGGTTCTGGACACGGTGTCGCCCTCGAAAGCCCAGACGGGAGACTTGCCCCCGAGGCCAATGTCGTTAAGTAAGTTTGCGTTGAGAATCTTAGTAGCTGAGTGAGTACACTTTATACACTTTCTGGCATGTTACAATCCCCCATAAAACTGGAAGTTGACACTAACTGGGGCTTATGAACCCAGCAACCAAGGAATGAGATTCAAGCTACCTCCTAGAGGCTTGAGGGTTTAGGGCTTAGGGGTTTGGACGGAAAGCCATCAAGTCAGTGGATAAGGATTGCGTTTCGGGCTTCATGAGTTTGGGGTTTTGGCCTTTGGGTTTTGATCCAAGGCGTCGGGGTTGAGGTCATTCAAGTTCTTGTAGAGTTGTTACAGTGGGGGCCTTAATAACTACGAACACGATTTTGGGCATTCCTGATTATAATTATAGTATAATGGGCCCCCCCAACCGTAATTACAATAGGCTGCTTTAATTATTCAGGCCCCTATATTAGGCACATTGGCTTGCGTGTGTGTTGGTTTGAAGAGTGTGTCAAGTTCGAGAGGCATCAATTACTTGTCCTTGAATCTAAACACAGTATCCGAAACAGCCCCGAAATCTCATGAGTCATTGAGGTCTGTTCTTGTCAAGAGCCACATGCAGCCGATAAGTGCAGTGAGCTTGCAGCAACAGTGGTGCAGGGTTTAGAGTAGAGAATTCGCGATGGGCTTCAGGCTTCGGCGTGAACCCCAAAGCTCAAAACCCGACCCATCAGAAACTTTACTTTGGCTCCCTAAGCCCTAAACCCGAAACCCTAAACCCTAAACCTTGTACTGCAAAAGCAGAAACTCGACCCGAAAGCTTCAAGCCTAAGCGCCTTTGCCCCACAGAAACAGACGCTCAACCCCGAATAGTACCCCCTCCCCCCCAAAGCTCTAGACCCCTCAGCCCTAAACCCGAAATCCTCAACTTAGCCCTACGGTTGATGATATAATTCCTGGATTACCCATCATAAGGAATATACCATAATTCCCATAGTTTGGGGTCCGTACGGTAATGCAGGATGTATACCATCAGCAGTATGTCCTCCCGATAGGAAGCCTTTTCTGGACCGAACGAACGAGAACGACACCGACGTCCTGAACCCGAAGATGCTCCTGTCGCCCGCCAAGGCCCGTTTGGGGAACAGGGTTTCGGGTTGGGGGTTTAGGGTGTAATATAGGGGCCTTACGAATTACCTACACTGTTGTGGGGGGTTCCTTATTCTAATTATAGTATTATGGGCCCCACAACCTTATTCTAATTACTCAGGCCCCTACATTCGAGTTTATTCGAGGTCTCAGGGTTTGGGGCAATTGAGGGCTCAGGGTTCGGGGCCTGGGGTTTAGGGAAGGCCTGACAGCCGTGGGGATATGTCGGCAATTGAGGGGCCTCCAGAAACACCCAACAGCCCCTAGCCCATATCATTGTGTGAGGTATGTCCGACGTAGACTATCGGGAATTGGAGTCAACATCATGCTACGTCATGTCGTCCTTCTCTGAAATCATGCGGAAGAAGACTATCGGGGTTCCAGGAGGTTTGCTTACATAACCGCCGTAAGCCCTAAATCCCTAACCCTAAAATCCCCGAAGCTTGAGCCTCCTGGCAGGTGGAGTTCACAAGCCCCACCAGGATGATCAAAGACCTCGCGCCTACCTCGGGGATTCGTAGGGTCGGTCCTAGGGGACTGCATTTGAGGGGCTATCAGGGTTGTAGCAGTATGGGAGCCTGGAAACAAAATTAAAGGGTAGCTCGGCAAGACGTGTTCTTCGGATGAGCTTTCAAGCACCTTAAGACGAAGTGCGAGCCCAGATAGACTCGTAGTTGTTTTAGTTGCAGCACCTGAAGACTTCGTCTCCATGTCTACTTACTCCTACCCCACAACACATCTTCCAGCCCATGAGCCTCAACAACAGCTTACGAAGCCCAAATCCAGCGAACCAAACAGCTAGGTCAGGGTAGTCATGGCCTTGTCGGAGGCCTCAAGGGCTTGGGGTCCCAGGTCCCCAAAACAAAACCATCATATACGCCCTCAGATACTCGTACGAGTCAGTAACTGTTACCAGTGTCCCAATTTCATGCACTTTATTGCTGACCTCTTCAGACGCTTAACTTTGTCTAAACGCCTGCGAAACCCGCCTAGAGCCCTAGAGCCCTAGAGGAGCTGTTCAAGAACCTTTGCCGCTCTCATGGAGCCTGTATTGACCCGTTCATGATCATACACACTGGTCTCTGTAGGTGTGTTGCGGTGTAGCATCGGGTTCAGGGTTTAGGGCGCGCTGAGGGCACCCCCACACGCGGCTCCATCCTGACGCCGGAAGCTTGTCTGCATGGTGAGGGTTTCATAAGTCCAAGGGCTCTAAGGGTGTGAAAGTGGGTGGGGTAATCCCATAAAATCAGCGTCCGTATATAAGAGATCCTTAATCCTACCTGATTCCCTTCACCTCACCTTTTTGAGGCCTTCAAATAAGGGCTAAGTGGAGTTTTTGAACGGTTTTGGCTGAAAAGCCAAACAGGTTGGTGCTCGAATAAAGGTCTGAATGTTTCGCAACGGTATCCATCGTCTCTTCTAAAAGATCCATACACTATACAGATAAGCCCCTCTATGCACAGCCTAAACGACGCGCCATTTTGAGATCTGAAGTGCTCCCCAAACCCTAAACCCCTAAACCCTAAACCTAACCCCTAAACCCCTAAACCCCGGAACCCCTAAACCCCTAAACTGGTGAGGCTCACCGAAGTGTAGGTCGTAATTTGTGCAAATCCTACCTAGCATAGGGGCCTTTATGATTAGAATAGGGTTTTGGGTTTTGGGAAGTTTTGGTGTATGTTAGACTCTAACTATTAAGAAGGAATCCCCAAAATAGTATTGGTAGTCACTGCAGCTGCAGGGTATTTGTCTGACTTGTCGAGTTTTTTGGCTTTAGAGATTTGGGCTGGCAGTTGTCGAGATTTGAGTTAACTTTGGCTTCAGCTGGCTTTGAGGCCCGCGTTTTAGTCCTCGTTTCTAGGTTTCTTTGTTTGAATAGGCTGCCATAGCAACATTCACCTATCTGCTGCTATAACGGTCCATCTGTGGAAAGCTCAGGTAGGGGACCGAAACACTGACTGCAACCGATGCAGCAGCCATCGAAAATCGGGCAGAGCATAGATGGCAGCACGAAGGGTGCATGGGCCACGTGTCGGATCTGATATGGAGGGGGGGGGGGTCGAAATACGTTGAATGGGCATTCTGGCTCAGAATATGTTCCGGCCCAGGTGCTGCACCTGTCAATACACATACACATGCACGGGGCGAGCAGAAAAATACGGACATCGTGGGTGTGGTGTGTGGTCCGCTTTCGAGAAAACACTCCTTTGAATCGTGAGAACCTTCTGTTTGTGGTGGTCTTCTGACCCCTACAAACAGCGGCACAAGAAGGAGGTTATGGCCTTCGTGTAAGCCTTTTGCAATGGTGAGTTTGTCAAGGACGAAGATCTTAGAGCATAAGCGAGCAACTCTATAATAGTCTAGGATATGCGAAGCTTATTGATATCGTTACTCTTCCTCTGTCCGTCTTGCGCTCTTTCTCTGTCTCCGTGCCTATACATAATTGTGCATGTTTGTATATGTATATACATATATACACACATATTATTGATAGTTTGGGCATAAAGATAAAGATGTAGATACAGATACACATGCAATCAGATACACGTATAGATGTGCACTGTGTACTGTGCACCACACCTGCGTGTCTGTTGTATCTCCAACACCCTAACCGTTCTAACTACGAAGGCCTCTATACTCTTGCACCTCTATGTTGCTGAGGAAAGGCTATCCACTCTGAGCCCGTGTGCAAACGAGGCCTGGCCCGCACAGCCAACTTGAAACCGGGACTGCCTACTAGAAAGCCCGCAGTGTCACGGAAACTGTGGTCTGGGGGTTTCTTGCAACGGTGCCGCAGCAAGACCCTTGAACGGCATCTGTTCAGGCAGTACAGAGGCCAGGTGTTTTCGGGCTTAGGGTTGAGGGCGACAGGGTACAGGGCTGTACGGTTCAGAGCCGAATGTTTCTTTGTCTACTCTTCCCAAGCTAGCGGTATAGGGCCAAGGCTTTTGTTGCTGGATTGCTGCAGGGTTTGGGGTTCGAGATCTCTTTATCACTTCTAGGTTTCCGGTCCCGCAGAGACCTATACCAAGGCGTTCCGTCATAGTTATCGTTATGGGGGACTTCCAGCTACGGGTTTCCGATGCTAAACTCTACATCCTAAACCCGAGTGCGATCCTTTCGCAGCTCGGGTGTTTTGCAGGGCTCCAGTTTTACCAGCTTTTGTTTGGTTGCGGGAAGCGTTTTAGTGGCTCTTGACCGGAGAGTTCGGCTGGAATCGGGTTTACGGGCGACTAGACTCGGCGAAAGTCCCGACGCCAGAGTTGCCCACCACAGCTTTATTCAATTTTCTCCTCACGGTATAGTACCGTGAAAGATGGTGAAAGCATCGGTAAGCATCGAGCCCGAAACCTTTCACGAAGCTTAACCTGACATCTACTAGCCGCTTTATTTCCACTCCAGCATTCTATCAATCTCGAGATGGTAGCAGTAGCAGTAGCAGTCGTACCAGTAGCAGTGCTGGCGATGGTCGTGGGCTCTAGTTAGAGAGCGTTCGATTTGACAGTTGAACTTGGTGGTGTAATTATCGGGCGTCTGGCGTCAGCAGGCTCTTGTCCTCGCGATTCTCGCGCCTTCTGTGGCTCGGTTCTGCTAGGCTTTGAGAGTTTGCCTCAGCGCAGCGGTTGAGGGATGCCCATTGTTTAGTGAGCTCATTTCTTTCGAATGCAGATGACTGAGACATCAGTCGAGATGTGAATGTTAGCCAACCAGATGGTGTTTGACGAATGGCGCAGAGGTCACGAAACACGTTTGCACAGCACCTGCTTCCGTGATCACTGCAGTTATTCGCTCATGCTCATGAATTGGTACTACAGTGGGGAAGCAAACTGACTGTTGTGTTTGTTTGCTTCCTATCGCGGCTACCTCCTCCTTGACTTAGGGGTGGGAGATCTTCCTTGTGCAAACGATCCCTTAGATTTTCCCGCAACGGGTCGATCTCGCGAGAATCATCGGACGATAGCAATTGGAGCGACAACATTGGCCAAAACTGGTCTGAACTTGACGGCCTGCCATAATCAGAAAGACGCATTGCAGGCGCTCCAGTTGCTGTATTATAATGATGGCGAGTGTTCCACGTTGCGCAGCATGTAGATGCAGCCAGATTCGATTCGCCTGCCATAGAGCATGTAGATGGTTCAGTTTATTGGTGATATTCATTGTGCATATGCCGCATGTACTACGCCAAGTATAGTCCGGGGTGGACCGGCTTGCCGTTATGGACACATGCCATCAACATGACACATCTCTCCCGAAGTCGCTGTGTTGTTCCAAAGTTTCCACGGGAGGTAGTGGGATAACGGAGGGAACTTCACTCTGCGAGTTTCATGTAAACCCCCACAGACCAAGGCCTTCAGGACTAGCTCCCGGCCAGAGCAGCAGCTACAGGCATTGGTACACCAGCAGCTTCAGTCCAACTACAAATACACATTTACACATTTCAAAGAGCCTGGGGCATGACCAGCCGCGGTGACTTTTGTAAGGCATGAAAAACACATCTGCTACAGACCCTGAAGCAGAAATCTTTCGCCGTGCGGAAACCAAAAAAGCAGTTTCAGGGAAAGGAAACCTTGAAACGCGGAGCCGACACCATTTCTCCCCGGAGTCCCGGAAGAGCACCTCGGAAAGGAACTCCTGCTCTCTGGCGGTATTTGGAATCCTGGCAAAACAGCCCAAGACCGAGACTTCTAACCCTGGCAGTCTGACTAATTAGGAATTAAAGTCTGCCCCTAAAGCATTAAAGCATTTCTTTAGGATCTTGACAGGCTCTAAAAAGATTCAGGGTTAAAGGGTGCTTGAATATTTAATAATAGCGTCTCCTGTGTCCTTCCCATTTGCTTCTATTAAAGTTTGCTTCCCAAACCCTCTCTTTCAAACAAAATTACGTAGACCCTAAACTACAATTCCTTTAAGCCCCTACCTTCAAGAACATTCGGGAGGTCAACACTTTGAGTACTGGGACGGACATGAAAGTGAAGACGAGTCCTCCTCGCAAGGCCGGGATCTGTTCGTTCGTTCTTCAGGCTTTGGGTGTTCAGTTGTTCAGAGTTCATAGGGTTTGATTCGAACTTTGCAGTTGGGATTTCGCAGGGTTTAGCAACCCTGAACCTAATGACCCTGAACTAGGTTTCGGGTTCGCAGCGGAAGTTTGGGGGCGAAGGTACACATATTGTTGGGTTAGTTTGAGGCTGCGGTGTTTAGAACGTTTGAATGGGAATGGAGGGCTCTACGATTTCGGCTTGGAGGTTCAGTGATTTTGAGATCTTTGTTTGAATGGGCTCCATGTACGGTGGCAGTTGAAGGCGAGTCCCGGGGTGAAGTGCCAATATGTGAGTCTGAAGAATCAACTAGATTAATCAGCCCTTTCCGTCCATGTGTGTGTATATGTATATATATATATATGTATGTATTATGTACACTTGTGTTTTGTGCTCGAAAACGCTATGTTAAGTGTTATTCGCATTGAGGCGCCTATATTGGACCTGCATGTTCTCAGCTTTGCGGGGGCCTTTGAGCTTGTAGGGCGAAGCGCTGTGTTCCAAGCAAGCGTTCCTGCGCAAGAAGCCGACTCCTCAAAGGAACTATCAGGATCTGGTGCCCCAAACTCGACTAAGCCCTAAACGCTAGAGGTTGCGCAGATCTTCTTGAAGATGACATGCCTCCAGTAGATACAGCATTTGGCACCAGAGTGTTGGTTTTTGTCGCAGGACTCATACGTTCATCGGTGCATGTTACGTCGCTGCTACGTTGGGCACCCCGAACCCCCTAGGTAATCCAAAAGACTCAACCAGGATCCACGCAAAGCCCTAAACACCTGCACCTCTACACCTCTCGACCCCTGAATCCATAAACACTTAACCTTCTTGGAGCCCCTTCACAGGAACCCCTAAAGGAACACCAAGGAACCCTTAAACCCACAAGCCCCAACCCCCAACGAAGCTTCTATGGGAAAGCTTGTTTGGGAGTTCCGGGATCCGGGAGCCTGTGAAGATGATACTTTTCCGGGACCCTAGTTAAACCAAAAACTCCTCGACTAGAGTCTAGGTCTAGAGGTTTATGGGCGTGTGGGTCCAGGGTTTAGGATTTTGGGTCTTGGCTTTCGGGTTTGAGGTTTAAGATTCCAGTTCAGGGTATAACCAGCCACAGGCTCTGCAGTACAACAGCGCCCAGGCAAAGTCCGTCTTCCAGTGCATGTAGCGCAACGGTGGGAATCGGCAAGCTTGCAGTGCACATTTTGCCTAAGAGCCAGATGTTTTTTTGGCAAGATCCTACAATGAAGACGGGAAAGCACGAAGCATCAAATCCGATAAGAACAGCAACAAAGATAAGCCCCCGACCGTTTTTTCTGCTGCCGTGTGCTCCTGTTCATCTCTAGTAATCTAGTACACATTAGCATGCGCAGTCGTAGTAAAAACCATAAAACGTGCGATAGACATGTTTCTTATCTTCTGTCCCAAGTGCAAACATGTCTTTGACATTGCAGGGGTGAATCTCTTCATGTTGCACGTTGCAGGCCCCATTATACAGCCAGGGACTGTCGGGGCTGCTCTTTCCTAATGGTTCAATTAGGGTTGATAGTTTAAGGTTTAGGGTTTAGGGTTTGTCCCAACACTCAATACCGCGAAAGAACAAAGCTCAATGGCAACATTCGGAAAAACCAGAAATGAGTCTTGCCCACTTTTGCTCCCTACATCTTTGTTGCTAGAATTTCTACCCTCAAAGGCTATCCTAGGCACTAAGGCCCTCATGCACATGAGTATGTATATACAACTACCTTGACATGCATATATACATACATATACATATATATATATATATACACACAAAAATGCACCACTAGTGTTTCCTGTGCAGGGCTCAGGTTAATTGAAGACTTTCGGAAGTTAGATACCTTAAACGGAATTCGTGATATGGGAGTCTCAGAAAAGAAGGGACCCCTCTGCTTATAGATCCTAAACAGTAGGATTCTGAAGGTAGCGATCCACCAAAAGGGCCCAATCCCAAGAAGCCTTGATATCCTCGACTCAAGTACACAACACACCGAGACAAGCTTTGGCGTAGAGTTCCTGCACCAGGCCTCCTTGCTATTTCAGTTGCATCAAGATTCCTTAGGAAGCTACCATTTTGCAGCTGTCTGGTTGGAGAGGCATTGAGCTTTAAGCGCTGATAACAGGTGGCAGACATTCAACTTCGCTTCAGAAGCAGGTTATGATTCCGGAGACTTGCCGTGGTGACTGCAGTGATTTAGCAGGTGCGCCCCGTGCTGAAGAAGATGCCGACCGATTTCAAGAGCCGCCTCTTGAAGAAACAGGACTGTCGTTTTTGAGCTGAAAAGTAATTAAACCCTAAACCCTAAACCCTAAACCCTTGCAACAGGCTGATAAGGTCAGGGAGGGACTCCTCTCTTCACGGTCCGACGCTTGTGACTCCGGGTGGCATTCGGATTGTAGCAATTCCAGCGCTTAAGCTTCCTTCACGAAACACCCTTATTATGAACGAGACCCCGAAATGCAATCCACCCAAAGCTAAACCTTGAACTTCGGACCCTTATCCCCGAAAAAACCCTAAACGCCTAAGCCCCAAAAAACCCTAAACCCCGAAAAAATTCTAAACCCCAAAACCATTGAAGGAGCTTGGTGCGGCCTTCACCGCAGGTGGCAAGCACGTGACATTCGCCGAGCAGGAGCGGTGGGAGAACGACGGGGGGTGTTGGGGGCTCCTTACAGGGATCTATAGGGGCTCCTTAAAGATCTACAGGGGTTTAGGGTTTAGGGTTGTTGGCTTTAGGGCCTAGGGTTGAGGATTGTAGGGTTTAGGGCTTCGGGTTTAGGGTTGTAGGGTTGAGGTTTAGGGTTTAGGTTTGTACTGTTTAGGATTGTAGGGTTTAGGGTTGAGGGTTATGGGCTCCTTCAAGGGATCTACAAGAGTTCCTCTAAGGAATCTAAGCATAGATGCTTTATTAAGTATTACTATAAGGGCGCCTGTGAGGGATTTAAAGAGGTTCTATGGGGTTATCGTTGGGTTCAATCCGACGCTCCCTATTCCTCTGAATGGCCTGATTCACTCGAATTTGGGCTAAGTGAATTCGTTAAAGCCCTAGCCAAGCCTTTCAAGCCCTTAATGCAGAAGGCAGAATAATTCCCAATACTGTTTCCTAGGACTTCATTATTATAGTGTCATGTACCATGTTCTCACAAGCCCCATTCTCGCGACTAACGCCCATACATCAAGGGCACAGCCGCAGACCCAAACCCCAAACTCAACCCCAGACCCTAAACCCTAAACCCCTAAACTCCTAAATCCCCACCACAAAAAACCCACACCCAAGCTCCAAGCTTGCTTCTGCAGGAGCAGACGGCCTGCTCACCGCCAAGGCACCTTGCTTCCGTGGGAAGGAATCGAAGATAGTGGTCTGAAAAAGCCGAAGAGGGTTCCGAAAGGAATTTATCAGAGGTTTGTAGAGTCGTTTCGAAATATTACATACGGGAGTTGATCGGGGCATGAATCATTAGCATAGGTCTTTTGCGGTAAGCACATTTATACAGGGCTTGTATGTGGATAGTGCTACGACGTATTCAGACCTGCATTGAGATGACTTTGGGCCTTCCGCCTTCAGCCCTAAAAATATGTAAAAAATGCCGCGGCGTACAACAAAAATTGCAGTCAGCGTTGGGAAGCTGAGTTGAAGCTTGAATCATCACGGTTCCAGGGTCTGCAGCCCTCTGGGCCTGTTGCATCCGATCTACATAGAGGCCTTAATAGTCAGAATGGGTTTTTTCTTTTGTGGGGGGGGGGGGTGTCCTGAAAATATTATGGGCCCCGATACTCTCTTCTAATTATTGCGGCCCCTATATTC
>CAJNDV010031124.1:32246-49109 GCA_905221635.1 Symbiodinium sp. CCMP2456 | reverse complement strand
AACCCTAAACCCTAAACCCAGGGTCTCAAGTTTAGGAGACTGCAAGCTGCGGCCCAGTTTGAGCCGACTTTGATCTGAGGCCGCTTGTGCCTGGAGCAAGATACGCGAAATGGTATCCGCCGACATTAACAGAACTCACAACTTACAACGATGCTTGTAATCGGCCTCAAGAAGCCTAAATGATGAAGCTTCATTCCCTGCGAATTATACTATGATAGCATCCCTTATACTTCTTGTAAAGCTATACTAGTATATCGGAAAGCTCCCAAAGAACGTGAAAGCATCCGAGCCGCCGTCTGCTGGCAATGGTCGAAGAACGCCTTCCAGTTCGGATCTTGAGACAACCTGGACCGGGAAAGGCTTCCTTCTTTGAACTGTCGACATCATGAGGTTCCTGTTGCCTACAAGACCTACCTTTTTAAGGAACCATCCACATATATATATATATNNTATATATATATATGGGCATATATATATATATATACATATACATATACATATATATATATATATGTGGAACCACAATATGGAACCCTAAAAAGGTATGTCTTTTCGGCTACAGGTTTGGGTTCTGTAGGATTTAGGATAAGGTTTTAGGTTTAAAGGTCTAGCGGGTCAGGGGCTCAGGGATTGAGGAGTTTAGGGCCTAGCGGAGTCTAGGGTACAGGGGAAAACTCGCTTGAACTCTCCTAACTGCTTGAGCCTGCCTGAAGGAAATGGTATGTTATGATTGCGGATCATCAAGACCAGGGATTGCGGGCTTAGATTAAGGTTCAGGCTTTAGGGATTTAAGAAGTTAGTGGTTTAGAGTTTATGCTTTGGGAATGTTGGTATGTTTGGACTGTGTCTTCTGCGCAAGACTATGACCGCTGCTGTGATTGCACGAAACCCTAAACCCTGAACCCTAAACCCTGTCCACGGCAACGAGTGCATGCCGTTGCCGGCTTTCCCTACTTCCGCCGACTGTGACCATTGAGTCGAGACTGTAGGTTTAGGGTTCAGGCTTTAAGGGGTCTAGGGCTCAGGGGGGTTATTCTTCAAGGGTGTTGGGATTAGGGTGGTCAGGGCAGCTGAACTTCAGGGTATGCTAGTTATTGTATGGCTGCCACTGCTACGGCTGCATGTCTGGCCGTGATGAGAGAAAGCCGATGTGGCAGACCTGATCTGTTGGTCCGGGCACTACGTGGATCTCCAGGCTTCAGGGAGTACTATAAGGGTTGGCATGATTACTCGTCTTACTACGAGCGAGTATCCGCTAATAGTACCGATATGTACCAATATAGTGGTGTCATGATTATCAAGTCCCGTAAAGTACTGCAAGTTGTCTTTCAGGGCTTTATTTCGGATTTGTTGTTCCTTCGGTCGTTGTCGGTTTTCTTTGTCAACTTATTTTCTCTATAGAAACAGCGTACTTGCAACATTCTACTCGAATTTTGTGTTTAAGGCCCCTACCCTAGACCATAACCCTTACTGCAAAACAAGCAGCGTAGCTTCGTGGCCGAGGACGACGAGGCCGCGTCGAGCACGCGTCAGGGCAACATTGAGAATGTGCGGGTCCGCGACGATTCCTCGGCAGGAGGTTACGGCTACTGCCTTCGGATTACTTGCTAATCTTGTCCCTTATATTCATTATAGAAGTAAACCATAATCGCATCCTTTGTGCTCCCCATCGAGCTATACTACAGTATACCACAACAAGCCCTATTCAATGATCTTCGAGTTTCAGCTTTACGAAACCAGTTGTTTAATTTTGCACAGCAGAACGAGAAAAAATACCCCAAAGCATGGTACAAAGCAGGGATATTGCTTCGTCATCACTGAGAGTCCTGTACCATGGGTCGCAAGTGACCGATACTTACGGTTGCCATCGGCATCCGTCGGCGTCAAAAGATCGTCGTAGGATAACTGTGATGGTAATCCTCATGCTGCTTACTGCTGGCTGCTGCAACTGATGTCGAGGATGACGATCCGAACATCATCGTCAGCATCATGACCATGAGCCCCAAACCGTACGCCTTCAACCCCATGACCCACCCTAACATCATCGAAGCAGACAGAAAAGCTAGACGAAGCCAGTCCAGCAGCCAAGGCGTCCTTTCACAGCTGCGCCGCCGCGCCTTGAGCAGAAAGGACAAAGGGCTTAGGGTTTAAGGTTTAAGGTTTAAGGTTTAGGGTTCAGGGGTTTAAGGTTTAGGGTTTAAGGTTTAGGGTTCAGCGGTTTGGGGTCTAAGACCTCTCCAAGATCTTGGTTGGTTTTGTCACTTCCGCACAAGACGGTCTGAAACTTGGGGCTCTCGTGCCCGGACGTGTGGCATTTAAGGTCATTGCCACAATTGCAACCGGTAGTTTGACCTTGATGTAGTGAAGTTGAAAGGATACTACCCGTTAGCGGCCTGGCCTATATTGTCATAATCCAATCCTCCGCTCTCGACAACTGTGACCTATGGCCTGACTGTGCTCAGCAAGACGTAGTCCCATTCGCTGCCCTGTGCCGTGGCGACCTTGATGTCAGCGGGAGGTTTTTCAGGTTGCCGAGTCGATGTATGGAGTTTCATCATGATTGGCCATTGCGGTTGGTTTTGGACTTTGTCATTCTGGGTTTGCTCGCAATTCAGGATCAACACGGGTCCTGGAACGTTGTTCTGGGTAGTCAAGATGAAGACGCTCTGCATCTCGCTTGCTTTGACAAGTCTAAATCAGAGTGCTTCGGACGTTGAGTTTGGTGCTTGTACCTATTAGGCTATAAGGACTGAACCTGTAGGAGTGTTGCACATAAAGGGAGTGCATGGTCAGTATCTGGGTCGAGTTAACGATGTGTAGAGTTTCCTGGCCTCTCTGTTAAAGAACTTTTTGTTTTACCATAATAATTATGGAAATCATGTTACTTACCAGAATAGATCCTTAATATGGCGAGTCGACAATTCTATAGACAACTCTTTAAGAAGAGCTCAGTTTAGGAGCTGGAAGTTTGCGACCTAAGGATTCAGACGGCTGCTTGAAGGTTGAGGCATGGTGGCATTCCGCAATAGAGAAGCCTAAAGAATTACCTATATGATTCCTTTGGGTTCCTTATTCCCAAAACCCTATTCTAATTACTAAAGCCCCTACATTATGCTGAAACTCGAAAAGCCACCCTTTGGGCCTGGCAACAAAGCTGATCTTAACCACCGGGTGCGGATCAGGATTCAGCTTTCGGAGTTTATAGTACCTTTCCAGCAAATCATTTAGACGTTACCACATGTGCCACGTATGCGTCCACAGCTGGTGACGCCATGTACCCTCCCAAACCGAAAGCACAAGGCCGAAGCTCGTTGAAAAACAAACCCTTGCGATGATCAAACTCATCAGTATCATTATTATAGCAAGTGGTAAAAAAGCGTGGGGTGGGGAGGGAGTGGTGATGATAATGATGACCTTGGTGCTGATGATGCTGGTAACGAATACGACCAAGAAAACGACGACGGAGATTATGATGATTAAAATGATGATGAGGATGTGGAGAAAGAGGAGGATCATCATCACCATCATCATCCTCATCATATCACCATCAACATGATCGCAATCGCCATCATCGTCATCATCACCATCAACAACATCATCATCATCATCGCCATCATCATCCTCATCACCATCATCATCCTCATCATCGTCAGCATCATTGATCATGTCGCTGAAGAGCCGGAATCATCCAACCCCCAAGTTCTAATCCCCAAATCCAGACCGCCCGAGCAATCGCTGAAGCCATTCCTCCGCCGGGCGAAATGGGGCTCTGGCGCTTCCCACATGGATTCCTGGATAGCACCTGGCAGCAGTATAAGCTTCGAAAAGTGACCCAAAAATCTCTCCTAGCAGGAGCGCTGTGCGCCTTAAGCCTTGACCTCAACATGCTTCAACCTACCCTGAAGCCCTAACAACCTCAAAGGTGCAATCCCAGACACAACTCCTCCGAAATTGCCGCAACTTGCGCCCGGTACCAGCCTCGGCTGCGTCGGTTGGAGTGCTATGGGGTGCTCGTGGGAAGAAGAGACACCAAAACATGCGGGTGGTACAGGAAGGCGGGTCGCTTGTTTGAAAAGGGCTTCTGGTTGGGGCTTGGTAGGCTCCAGGCCCTCTGAAGTAGAGGTAATATTTTCGTGCTTAGGATTTAGGTTTTCTGCCTTCAAACGTTTGGGGTCCAGGTGTCGCGCTCACCTAAAGTGCGAATTTACGAGAATAGTGGGCCCAGTCGGGATTGGGACCGCATCATGCTATGGGCTTTATCTATATCTGCACCGTATTGGTGTTGTTGCTACATGGAGCTGCTTCGTTACGTTTCATGCAGAGGATCTAATTCAGAGTCATTTAGAGATTACCGGGGATGTTACATAGCGTAGGTCTGCAAGGAACCGAAATGGAGATGTCGAAAAACTTTTCATTTTGTGGACACTTAGGAAAGTCAATAATGAGAATGCTCTACCCATATGCAGTCCTGAAGCCCTCATCCCAAAACGTATTCCTGCTGAGAACACCTCTGGTTGGGATCTCAGGCAAGGGACCCAAATTAAACCCCAACTTAAGAGGATGCCTGCAACAATTAAAAGGTACCGCGAGACATTGAATGAACATCGCTATCAATCAACGTAACGCTCGCGCCACTGAGGCTTTCCGCCCTCCCAAACACAGCAAACCCAAGAAAGCTGGAACGTGGTTGAAAGATGATTACTGCTAGGGTACCTGATACTTTACCTCAAGGGCATTAGGGTAATCATGTCCCAACCATCTGGCTTCTACTACTTCTACTATACAAGAACCAAGAACGATGACGACTTGTACAAAAACAAATTGTGTTCTGCTTTCCTTCCTGCAAGGCACAGAGGATGCCGACCGAAGCAGGGCCTGCGATCTTTGCCAACTGCTCGGCCAAGCGTGCAGCACTCTGAGCCTGTCAGGGAACGACGGCGACCCAAACGTTAAAATCTGCTTGCATACCACCTGTTTGACAAGTGTGCCCTATACCGGAGTAAACCGCCAAAACCCCGAAGCCATGCTAATTCCTTTGTTGGGCATTGTTCGCCCCTTTTTGAATCAGAGACCGTCATACTAATAGAGAATGCGACAGCCGGATTTCGCGATCCTCCAAAATTGCCAAACATCATCCCCTACGTTTGCAACGGAGGTGGTTCCGAAATCGGTCGTCCAAGCCTCACAGGCGCCCGGCCTCACCGGCATGCATGCGCGACCCAGCGCTGTTGTCGACGGTACGAGTGTGGCTGACCCGCTCACCTGGGGTCTTTCGCAAAGTGCTTATACTTCCCCTGTGAACCTTTGAGGCCTCTAGGGCTTGAAAGTTCAGGGCTTGAAAGTTCAGGAATTGATCCTGCAACCACCAACCTCAGACCCGAAAATAATACGCCAGCATGAGACCCTTAACCCGAAAACCGAAAACACAAACATCTAAAGCTCCGAAGAATCCCTCAAACAAACAAATTCTAAACAGTTGCTGCCAGAAAAGCTGGGTCATCGAACATGGCCAAGCCTAAACCCCTCCCCCTGCAACGTGCCTGATGCTGCACCGACGGCATCGACTTCCCAAGCGAACATGGGCACTGAACGTTTGGCCTCATGTTTGGTCAAATGGCTTGGGAGAGGAAACCTCTTAATTCCGAAAGCCCCGAACTCTCATGTTGGGGTTGCGAGGATGGCTAGTCGGGCGATCCAAACGTTGAAGCAAAGCCGTTGTATGTCTCCTGTGTACATCGGTAGGGCGAAACCAGCAACATTGCGCATGCTCGATTTCTTGGCAAACCTGCCTCCACCTGATGCAACAGACGTCGATTTGGTGGTGCACTGTTTGGCGAGTCTGGAACAAGTTTGGTCATTGCTGCTGGAAGCTGTTGGGCAAGCTAGCCCACCCCTTTCAAACGTTTCTCATAAACTGTGTCATCCTGTAAGTGCTTCTTGACACCTATGCCACTGTTCTAGGAAAGTTCGCAGAAACCGTGTGCAGGACGCGTTCTTAGAGCTTCCAACGGATGGCACGATGGGCGGGCAAACTCTATGGGATACAATGTCGCCTGTAGTGAACTTCACCAAGAACAGAACAAGTCAAACGACATTCGCTGCGCATTTCTCTCATCCATCGCTCAAGCTCTCCAGGCACGATCACTCCCTTGTCGGCATGCGCGACTTATGTATCTGCTTATGCGCCCTGTGACGACTACCCGTCATGTGTTCCCAAATTCTCAAAAGCTCTAGAGTACTTAATTGTAGAGCATGGTAGAACGTAGTACAATGTCTACCGAATCTTGTTGGGATTCTTAGATTCCTTGAAGACTGCTATGTATTGGGTTTCGAGTCTGCCAGGCATGCCACTTCGGGCTCGTGAGTGTTTGGGTACGCGTAGGGGTTGTGTAAGTTTTGTTAAACAGGCTGTTCCAAATTTTTCATGCCCTGCGCTATTCTGAGCCCCATTTGATGGAAAATTTCAAGCTGTGGCGTTGGCCAGAGGTACGATCGCAGATTTTCTCATCGAAATCAATATCAGTGAAATCAGAGCTCCCTTTGATGTGGTTGCCTAACCCACCTTATCCGAGGCCGCACACCTTTGTCCAAGACTTGATGATGTTGTTTCCAGCTTCATTTTCCCTCGCAAGCACACATTGCAAAACAGCGACATGTGCGTGAGAGACTTCGTGATATTCTCAATTCATGTCCAGCGGAGCTACAGGAGAGAAGGAGTTCCGGCACAGAGGATGTCGAAGCCACAAATTCCAAATCTCGGACCCTCAAACCTCAAACCCTGGGTGCTCCGAACTCTACAGCCCAAGTCCTCAACCCTCTTCGGCGCGCCCCAAATCCAAACCTCACAGTTCTTCCGGCACAGCCGAGGTTTTGCTTTTCCATCAGGCTCAAAGCCTTATGCGCTGTTTGCTGATGGAGCTCGCAGGATCTGGGGTTCTGGCAAGTGGGGTTTGGGGTTGAGCGGGGTTTCATGCGTTTACAGCTCAAGAAACTAGCAGTGAGATCACATGGGGGTTTCCGAAATTAGGGGACCCTAATATAGTACCCCAAATAATAGGATCCTTATTATAAGGACCCCAAAATAAGGTACCCCTAATTTTCGGAAACTCCCACATTGCTCCTCATGGCCTCAGGTTCGGGGCCGACTCCGACCTGATTCCAGAGAAGCTTGCATGTTCCCTAGGATTCTTGGCAAGAAGAGTCCGTGTAGGGGCCCGAACCATGATAATCGCAAGCCCTGATAGTTAAACTCCTCTCCTCCGAATATTTTTTATCATGGGGGGATCCATTTTTGTAATGTTCCCGTTCCTGAATGATTTTCTACGCCGTCTACGCCTTCCATTTTCCAGTCCGCATCGCCTCCTGTCCTAGGGTCCCGTGGTTGATGCAACCTGCAGTCCGCCGGCAGTCCCTGCCTTTTCGTGTTCGTGGCTCTTTGCCTTTTTCAATCTCACTGTGGCCGCACTGTAGCCACATCCCACCGGCTCTTGCAGCCTGCAGTTCCCGCACAGTGCCTGCAGTACATTCCTGCGGTCTTGAGTCAGCTGTGGGGAGGATTCTTGGAAATGAGCTCAACTCATACTTTGCACGAGGTGCAGGCGCTTAAATCATTAGGTTTATGATGCCGTCGGAATCCTCAAACTTCGAACACCCAAACTGGAGAGAGAGAGAGAGACAGTTGTTACAGGTCATGTAACTAAGCATAGGTTCCCATGGCTTAGCCTTTCAAGCCATGCCTCAAAGAGACCATAGCTAGCCGCAAATAAACTGTAGTCTTGCCGGATCCGAAATGCTAAAATAGCCCTTTAGCCTTTGCAGACCCAAACGCCTCATGAAAGTTAACCTAAACTTTTTTCTCTGGGGTGAGTACGAATCGCATTGCCGGGGAAGCGATACTGAGGGTCTATATTAAAACCCCTATTTCTGAAATACCCGCGGAACGCGTCAGCCGAAAGCTTGAAGGTTAAATGCAAACTTAAGCCCTACCTTCACACCAAAAAAACCCTTATTCGGGACTTATGTAAAGAAATGAGTAGTCTGTTTGGGGTTCAGGTAGACCCTCAACCCTAATCCCTAAACCCTGGAGATTTGGGGCACAGGGCTTTTGGACTTGGTCGGACTTACTGTAAGGGCCGTTCCAATTAGAATAGGGTTTTGGGGGTTCCTTTTTAAATTTATAGTATAATATAACCCAAAATCCTATTCTAATGATTATAAGGCCCCTATAAAACCCTAAACCCTAAACCCTCTAATGATTAAGGGCCCTCTATTACCAGCTTTGGATTTTCGTGGGCCCCTGGCGATCTCGACCTCAAGCTCTCCGACAAGAAGAACTATCAGTTCCCTTACGGTTTAGGGTTCAAGGGTTTGGGGTTAAGGGTTGAGGGCCTCAGTCATTAGAGTAGGGGTTTGGGGTATATTATACTAGAATTATCCAATGGAGCACCCCCCCAAAACAATAGGATAATAGGTAATTACTTCGGCCCCTACAAAACCCGGAATGAACACCAACATGCATTGGGCCCGGCATCCTCATTATGAGTACCTAGAGAACCCAATACCCCTTAATTAAGGAATATACCGTAAACCATAACATTAAGGCCCCTATAACTTAAGGTATCTTCCTTATTTAAGGGGTATTGGGCTCTCTGAGTACCGTCCCTACAGGATCCAAGCCTTACACCCGGTCCAAGAAACAAAGCTCCTCAAGCCAAGCCCCACCTAAAAATCCCTAAACCCTAAACTCCCTAAACCCTAAACTCCCTAAACCCTAAACTCCTTAATCCCTAAACCCTCATCCCTAAACACCCTAAACCCCGAGCCTAAATCTTCAAAAGCCCTTAGACGCCTAAGCTATCAAGTCCATTACCCAGCGAGCCCAATACCGCTTAAATTATAGGGGCCTTCATACTATGGTTTAAGGTGTATTTTTTCTAATTGATGGGTATTGGGCTCTCTGGGTCCATTACCAAGAACCTTAAACGCTAAATCCTAAACCCCTAAACCCTAAACCCTAAACCCAAAACCCCTAAACCCCTAAGCCCAAAACCCCAAGACCCCAAAACCCCTAAACCCTAAACCTTAAACCCTAAACCCCTAAACCCCTAAACCCTAAACCCTAAACCCTAAACCCTAAACCCTAAACCCCTAAACTCCTAAACCCTAAATACCCAAAACCCAAACAACCCTAAACGCCAAGAAGGGCCATGTCCAAAGAGCCTGCGCCGGATGCTCGAGAAGTCCCGGGGGCTGCTCCTGCACAAAGACGTCGTCCAGCAAACGGCCTCCGAAGTTTGCAAGCCCTGAGGGGTAAGGATTTAGGGTTTAGGGTTTCGGGTTTAGGGTTTAAGGTTTAGGGTTTGGGGTTTTGGGTTTTGGGTTTGGGGTTTGGGGTTTGGGGTTTCGGGTTTAGAGTCTAGGGATAAGGGTACATGTACCCAAGTAATACATGCTTTGGCCTTCAAGTAGTCCCTATATAGGTACTTCGGGGCCAAGGTATATACGATTTGGGTGCATGGTCCCTTAGGGTTGCTGCTGTGAAACGAAAGCTCCCTTGGTGTTCCACGTGTAATTAAGGACTTTGGTTGCGTTCAGGGTTTAGGGTTTAGGATGGTTTAGAGTTTAGGGTTTAGAGTTCGAGGGTCCAAAGTTCAGGGCTCTAGGGTTTAGCGGCTCAAAGTTTGAGGAACTTGGTAGGTAGGCTTGCAAGGAAGGAAAATATTGCGACAGCTCTTTGTGGGTGGGTACGACTTGTTTCAAAGGTGGCCTGTTCATCGTGAAAGTGTCTTTGGCGCTACTTTCCATGTTGGAGTGGGTTTAGGCATGCTTGCGAGGGACTGGACGCACTGTGCGATTCTCCTAAACCCCAAATCCCAACCCTCCATCACAAAGCCGCTAAATCAACCCCCCGATTTCGATAAGCCCAATACGGTCCCCCGGCACAACTCAAGAACAGCCTTTCGCAAAACAAACCACAGCATCTAAAAGCAAAGCCCCATGCCCAACACGCCCCTCGGATGGCCTGAACCCTATGGACTCTGCACAATAGCAGACACAATGTTGAACCAAATGGGCTCAAGGAACATCGTCGTCATGTGAGGACTCTTAGTATCGTTGCTTACCGGCAGCCTTAAACCCTAAACCCAAACCCAAAGTAGAACCCAACCGAGAGACCCATCAGTCAACAGCCAAGCCAAGCACTGCAAACCCAAAGGGTCCTGAGCAGCGAGTAGGGTTTCTGCAGTAGGAATTGCTATTGTGAGTTGGGTAAAGGAGCCCTAAAACCAAACCCTCCCATATCAAGAGGAAGCGCATAAACAAGACTACAATCTACTATGGTATGCTATAACATACTAGAAAATACTACATGACAACCCCTTGTAGCAGCCCTGTAACACCCTACAATACAGTAAGACTGAGAGCTGACCTTCAGTGTCCATTGTACTTCCTTTTTTGTTAAACCAAACTCATGGTTAGAGAAGTAACCCCCCAAAGAAGGAGCTACACTAGCTATATACTAGTGCAGAAGGCCTAAACCTTTAAACCCTAATTGAACCCTAGACCCTAAAGCCCCCTAAACCCTGAACCCAAAACACTTTTTCAAATCCCCACACCCTAGGAGCCTCCGTAGAACTGATGCGAAGGGAACCAGCTGATGCCAGGGTTCATTCCTCGGATCCCGGGTTGCACTGCCCGGGGGGCTTCTTTCAAGGGGGGACCCTAGTATAGAACCCTACAGCACCCCACAAAAAAGGGGGGCCCTAGTATAGAACCCTATAGTACCCTTTAGGGTTCCTCTGTGCATCTCATACTCGGATTTTAGGGTTTCGGGCACTAAGGGGTTTAGAGTTTAGAGGTTTAGGGTTGAGGGTTAGGGTTTAGAGTACCAAGGGGTGTAGAGTTTAGAGGTCTGGGGGTTTAGGGCCAAAACGTGGTCTTTGTGGCTTGGCTTCCTTTCGTGCGTCAGCTGACTACGCGGGCTCATTCGGGAGGACTCGGAGCTTTACGTCTTGAGTAGGATAAACGCCTGGATAAGTCGAAGAGGGCTTGAAGGTATACTATGCTGCAAGGGACGGAAACTGAATGCTGATAATGTTAGGGCCTTAATAATTAGAGTAGGGTTTCTGGGGGCCATTATAGTATCTGTAAACTAAGGAACCCAAAAAATACTATAGGTAATTCTTTTGGCCCCTATAGTATTCCGACGGGCTCTCTGGGTCTGCAGCCACCCCAAAACTCTGAAGTCCTGGCGCCTCTGAAGGCTGGAATACTGCAGAAATTCGCAGAGCACCGGAAGGCGATCGCACTGAAGCCCTTGTTCTCTTAACAAATAAGGCAGGGGCCTTAATGCTTAGAATAGGGTTTTGAAGTATGTGATACTATAACCATCATCAGGAACACCCAAAATAGTATAGGTAATTATTTAGGCCCCTATAGTAGGCTGCAGCCCTAGTATCCCTGACACTTCCCTCGCAAACAAACCCGGAAGGATCCCCAACCCCCCAGCACAGTTTAGGCCTATCGGCTGTAGAGTTTTGAGGAATTTGGGGCTATCGGCTTGCGGCTTTAGTAATTATAGGGAAAACATTTAGGATTTAGGGTGTTAGGGCTTAGGGCTTTCGGGTTTAGGGTTTTGGGGTTTTAGGGCTTTCGGGTCTATGGCTTTGGCGGCCTTCCTGCTTAATACGAATAGTTCCAGTATGCACCGGGGCTACCACTAATGTAGGGGCATGAATAATTGGAATAGGGTTTTGGGGGCCCATTATACTATACTTATAGTAAGGAACCCTAAGGCATCCTTCAGGTAATTGCTTAGGCTTCTATATAAGCCATGAGGGAAAGTATGAACCATTGCTCCTGGCGTCGGTATTGCAGCGCCAAGAACTGCAGCGCATTCCCTGCCCACGGCTCTTCATTCCGCTGGGTGAGTGAAGGTCATGCATGTTCGATTCTACCCTGAACCCCAAAAGCCATTTCTCTCTCTCTCTCTCTCTCATTCTCTCTCTGAGGATTGCAGGCTTTGTATGACCCTGCATGAACCCTATAAACCCTATACACCCTATAAACCCTAAACCCCGAACCCATAAACCCCAAACCCCTACACCCTAACCCCAAAACCCGAACTCTTCGGGGCGTTCCGGGTTTTGGCAGCAGGTGTATCGGAGGTTGGAGCCTTATAGCGACGACGCCGAGGCCTCAGGCACTTAAGGGGCTGAGTACCCAGGGTTTAGGATGGCCCTACCCCAAAAGAGGTTAAGCCTTTTAATTACAACAGGATCATAGGATTATACTAAGCCCCCAAGATGTTAAAGCTTACCTACACACCCGCCAGGCTATACAGTAGGCGAGGTTTTTGGAAGGTCTCACTGGGAAGATGCCATCTCAAACCTCAAAGCCAGCAGACAAATCGGGAAAGAGAAGGCCAACAAGTGGGATCTTTGGATTTTCAACATCTCACGCGCTCGAGTTGAAATATTGGGCAGCCCACACAAAAAAAAGGTCCCTAACCCATGTTGCAAGCTGTTGGCCTCAAAATTAGGGAAGACACGGCCAGTTTTCAGAATCTCAGCCTCAGCAACCTCATTGCTACGGTGCTGTTCGTGTCAGGAACTTCAGATTCAGGTTTTGCTAACAAACTAGGATGTAAGCCCCAAGCAGGCTAAGAGTATGCCCCGCCCAGCAAAACACACACAGCAAACCAGTCCAAACACCCTTAACGCCCAAACTCTTGTGCTGTAGGGCTTCACCGCCTGCCCCTGAACCCTAAAACCCCAACACCCTAAACTCTAGACCCTAAACCCCAGAACCCCAAAAAAACCCAAACCCCAAACCCGGAGCTTAGGTGGCCTTGGAGCACCAGCCGCTCGAACAAAGAAATCGCCAGCCCAGCTCCCTTCCACATGCCGAGGATGCTATGTGGGTTGGGTTATAGGGTCTAGGGGTTAATTGAGGGTTTGGGGTTTAGGGTTTGGTAGGGTTGTAGGGTTTAGGGTTCATGTAGGGGCTTAATAATTAGAATGGGGTTGGGGGGCCCATTATACTGTAATTATAACAAGAGAACCCCAAAATAGTATGGTAACCATTTAGGTCCCCACATGAGGGGTTGGTTACCTGGACCCTGGAGAATTCGCCCGGAAACCCCAAAAACAGGGCCTCACAAAAAATGGGGCCTGTGAGGGTTCCTGTCAGGCTTCGAGATGCGCTCTCCCTTTTTTTTTGTTCGAAGGCTTCAGCCCCAAGGGTCCTTGTGCCCAAGTAGTATATACTTTTGGCCCCAAAGTACCTATATATATATATAGAGAGAGAGAGAGAGACCACTTAAGGCCAAAGTATCTATTACTTGGGTACAGGGAGCCTTAGGGTAGCTGCTCAAGGAGGGATCCTTAGGACGGCTCTCCCTGTGCCCTGAAAGAGGAGTACATGGCCTATGACCGTCGAAATTCGACCCTAAACTCTCAACCCTAAACCCCTAAACTCCTAAACCCCTAAACCCTGTACCCTACAACCCCAGGCATGGAAGGGATCCGTATTCCCAGCTGCCTTCATCCTACCGCTCTTGAGGCCCTCGGCTACGATTCTAGTTGGAAACGTTGCGGTAGGACTTCCTGAGGAGTTTGTTCGGATTCAACAGTTCTGAAGCACTTGCGGCATGTAGGGTTTAGGGTTTAGAGTTTAGGGCTTAGGGTTCTATGGTGTTGAGAGTGACTAAGAAGTCGTCTGAGTTGTCTGTCGCTGCTCTCTAGGGCAGGGGTCGAGCTCTAGCCATCAGGATTCCGCTTCATGGCAGCATCTCGGAATCCCTACTCCGTTATGGTGTAACTTGCAGTATAACTCCCCCGAAGCACCTAAGCTTTGTGTGTCTGGGCTTTGTGGGATGCAGGTGAATCATAAATATAGGGTTCACGGGCGAAGATGAAGAAGCTGAGCATGATGGTGTCGGCCGGGAAGAAGAGACCACTGTACAATGTCATGGTGATGGGGGTTATGAGACGCTGACCTCGTCCTGGGCATGAAGCTTCTCTAGGCCCTGCACCCTAAACCCTTCCTAAACCCTAAACCCTAAACCCTGAATCCTCTAAACCCTTGTAAACCCTATAAACCCTATGAAAACCCTATAAACCCTATGAAAGCCCTATAAACCCGATACGCCCTAAACCCACATATTTTTGTCAGAGGAGAAGGCCTCCGTCAGCTGGCTCTTGAGGATGGGACGAAGCTGCTGGTGATCACCTCAACACAGAATCTGTCCCATAAGGGTAAGTAGAATAAGGTCCTTTGGGGTTCCTTTAAAGGGTTCTATAAGGGCTACTTTAAGGGTTTAGGGTATGGGGACCTTGAGTCTGTCCCACTGCACCCTGTAAAATAATAATATAACATAGGGGCCTTAATAAGTTAGAGTAGGGTTTTGGGGGTTCCTTTAAAGGGTTCCTTACAGGGTTCTATAAGGGCTACTATGAGGGGTTAGGGTACAGGGGCCTTAATGAATCTGTCCCACTGCACCCTGTAATAAGGGTATAGTATAGGGGTGTTAATAAGTAAAATAGAGCTTTGGGCCATATGATACTACAATTCTAATAAGGAACCCCAGAACAGTATAGGTAATTATTAAAACCCCTACATTATAGGGTTTAGGGTTTAGGGCTTTAAGTTAAAAGGAACCTGGCCCCTGATGGTAGCTATTCCGGATAGGACATGAAAACAGCACACAAAATCGGTGCCAAGTGTGGCTCTACTGAAAAAAGCTTTGGGGTGTTGGGGTTTTGGCTGAAGGAGTTTATGTGGGGGTTTCCGAAAATAGGGGACCCTAATATAGTACCCTAATTAATAGGATCCCTATTATAAGGACCCCAAAATAAGGTACCCTAATTTTCTGAAACTCCCATGTGCTTAGGGTGAAGAGTCGGAGTCTCCAGGTGTTCCTGTACTCACTCTTCCAGGACCCTGCCGGTACTTGAAGGATCATGGGACTTAGTAACTAAGGTTATAAACAAGGCAACTATAGTTATAAGCCCAATTAGGGGACTTATAACCTTACTTGCTAAGTCCCGCGATCCTCCAAGTACCCCTTAATGAGGGTGTCTGGCCCCTAATGGAAGGTATTTAGATGTGGTTAGAATCGAAGTGAGATGGGTGGGGGCAGGGGAATTTGCATTTAGGGCACCTTCCGCCGGCCGTCCACTGTTCACCCTAAGCCCGAAAACCCCCAAAATGCTCAGCCCTGAGCCCCGAAACTCGATTTCTTTACGCCCTGAATCTGGAAGCCTAAACCCAAAACCGCACAGCCAGGATTCCGAAAAGGCAAATTTGCTGGGCACTCTTCGCGAAGGTCAATGGGCCTGGCGCACGGCAGCAACACTAACTCCTGAACTCCGCGAGGGTTTTAGAAAGGGTTATAAGTTCTTTTTGCAGATTACAATCTACACTGCCCTGAAGCCTACACCCTAAGCCGTAAACACTAAACTGCTGGTCCTACATTTCCCCTTCGAAGTTTCCGGTCTGAAGCTTGAGGCTAGCTCTCGAACTGACCACTGCAGCCTCAATCTTTGCTTTCAGGCCACCAAGCAAACACCCTGAACCCTAATGTAAAGGCCTTAGTAATTAGAATAGGGTTTTGGGGTATATTATACTATAATCATAATGAGGAACCCGCAAAAAACAAGGATAGGTAATTATGAATGCCCCTGTATTTCCCATGAACCTCGGTGGCTTCAGGGCTTTGGTAGAAACATCTGTAACGTAGGGGCCTGAAAAATCAGAACGGGATTTTGGGGTCCTTCATGGTCTAATTATGATAAGGAACCCCCCCAAACTAGTATTGGTAATTATTAAGAACCCAATATTACCGGGTTTAGCGTTTCGGGCACAAAGCACAAGGGTATAACATCTGTAGTCACGATTGTCGATAGGCTAAGAAAGGATTAGACGCTTACGAGTTGACAAGGCCCAAATCCTAAGCAGAACCGAGCCGAACCTTCAAAACCCTAAACCCGCCGAAACAAAAACAAACAAGCAGCAACCCAACGATCGAAGGCCACCCATGCACCGACCTAGCCCACTGCCCCGACGCAAGACAGATACCCTTAACAGAAAGCCCTTAGCTTCGAACCTGTACTGTTCGTTGTGAAGACGTTGAACCAAAGAGGTTTAGGGTTTCGGGTTTAGAGTTTAGGGGTTTAGGGTCTAGGGGTTAAGGTTCAGGGTTTCGGGTTTAGGGTTTCGGGTTGAGATAATGATATAATGACTATACAGCCCAGTGTGGTCTCAATCATCTGGGACTCCAAAGCTCAGGACCTTGCAAAAAGAAACACCAGCAGCCGCAAGCATCCCAAAACACGCCTCGCAAGTAGACGACTACAGCAGCCTCAGCCCTAAAACCCGAATAAAACCCCAAATCCCACACCCAAAGCCACAAAGCTTCGCACCCTAAATCTCAACCCTAAACCCATAACCCCTAAACCCTAAACCCTGAACCCCAAAACCCTATAAAGAGCACCCTAAGTCCCCAAAGCCGCCCGCGACCTTATTTTAGTACCACAAATATAGTAGGATCCTTATTACAAGGATCCCAGAATAAGGTACCCTAAACCCTAAACCCTGAACCCTAAACCCTAAACCCTAAACCCTCTAAATAGTAGGACCAATGCGTGGCGCGGCAGACACAGCGCTTCCGGCTCCGTGGCTTGACCTGCCTGGACCGCTTTGCGGCTTCGCAAAGGGTTTCGTAGGTTTAGGGTTTAGGGTTTATAGGGCTTTAGGGTTTTAGGGGTTAGGTTCAGGGTTTAGGTTTTTGGGTTTTGGGTTTAGGGTTAGGGTTTAGGTTTCGTAGGTTTAGGGTTTTGGGTTTATAGTTAAGGTAGGGTAGGG